>CALSBZ010004409.1:263316-285229 GCA_943591055.1 Gobionotothen gibberifrons
TATATATATATATATATATACACACACACGTAAAAACCGTAAAAACACAAACACAGACTACGACACCACTGTCGTGCGATAAAACATAGCATATTGGAAATTAAGTACAAATGTTAATTATACATTTAAATAACTTCAGATTTATTTATTTTGTATGTTATGTGCCCTTTCTAATAGTGTCTTGTCTTTTTGTCTCTATCTTCACTTTAGCATGTCCCCTCTGTTGGACCAATAAAGGTATTCTGATTCTGAATACAGTTATGTAAAATATGTTGACATAACATTTAATTAACGTCAACGTTTCAGTTTTATGTAGGGTCAGAAACGTACAGGCAGAAATGCGGTACGTTCAACTCTCTGAAATGTAATATTTGTTTGTGTGTAATTTTACCTTGTGAAAAAATCAATAAAAGAAAGGGTTAGGATGTTGCATAAGGTATTGGCTTCCACAGGACAGTTAGCCTAATAAACACTATACCACCCGGCGCCAATAACAATATTTGGCAACTTGCTGAAACACATAATTACAAGTATGTGAGGACAGAATGCTTTGAAAATAACTTTATTGTCCATAAGAAATAACAGTGAAAAGAACAGGACATATCACTGCTTGCATTCTGTTTCTCACTCCCAACTCTCACCGTGTAGCTATGTCATTCCAAATGCCACATGGAGTATATGGATATAGATTTGCTGTAGAGGTAATTAATGTTCTAACATTTAGGAGCAGTTATATTTGTAATACTTAACAGTTACTCGTGCATTCTTTTTTGACAAACCTGAAAACTGCAGTGAGAACACAAGCTTCCACGTAAAGGAAAGAGAACATTGGATTGATTTTGTCTGCCATAATTTAAAAGAGTCCAAAACAAAGCCCATTTTGGAGTAAAAGTAGAAGTTTACTGAAGCCAAGCCTCAGAATAAAACAGATCCATTTAGCTTAATTCAGATTCTATTAGTCAGGTAGCAACGCTGCCACGTCCTTCAGAATCATTACGAATTTTAAATAACAAAGTCAAGCAGAGAAAAGCAGTGGCTTTGCAACATAGTCACAGTTTTATTAAAGAACGCCTACTCAAAACGTAAAAAAAACAAATTAAAGCACTTATTTATATATGGACCCTTGCCAAATGTAAACTTTGTTTCCTTTTACATTTTCATCCGTCCAATTCAAGCATAGCTACGTCTGCGCTGTCCTCAGTGCCCGAGAAGCCCAGTGCCTGCAGGAACACAGAAACTCGGAGATTAAAGCAAAAACTAACTTTCACCAAAAATAAAACCAAATCATTCAAACGTATTACATAACAATACTGCACAGGGTTCCTGCAGGTTTCGCCAACTCAAATTTAAGACTTTTTAAGACCACTTGGAATAGAATTTAAGACCTATTTCACAGCAAGAAAGTATGAAGGAAAATTGCTATGAAAGAAGAAATACTTCCCATAATTACTTACAACATAAGAACAATGAGCAATGACTGAACATAACAGCATAACAGTACAGAACTGGGTTAGTGTGTTAGACAAGTGTGTATGTGTGTGTCTCTGTGTGTGTGTGCTTGTGTGTCATCTCTCCTGTGGACAATTGTTCTTCATAAAAATAAGCAATCTGACCAATCCAAATGATCCAGAATCCACTAAATTTCCCAAAGTGACCCAAAATTCATCAAAATCAGCCCATAGTGTCTACAAATACTGCCTCTTTCTGTTTAAAACGGCTATTATTGATCGGGAAATGTCAGATATGGATTCAGTATCCTCAGTAACCCCCACAGGCACTCCAGAATTGTCCAAATCAGCCTTTTTAAAACTATTGTTTACATAGGCTACAATACTAATTCATGCTAATTAACGCAACATATGCTCATTTTGAAAATTGCCCAACAATCATGTTGGCATCCGGCAGTTTCTTTGTGTCGAGGACCCATACTCTACATTTCTAACATAACACTTTCGTGTAATCAACATTTCCGGGTTCACAATTGGCAAATAAGGGGAAAACCGTAGAAGAAAACAAACATATCAAATGAAGAGAAAGCATGTTTACCTTTAAATCCCTCTTCAGGCATTCTCACTGTGAAGGAAAGACATGAGACACAGTATTATTATATATTATCTTTTATTAATGCCATATATTTTAGGAGAAGATAATGACATACCCTGATAGACATCATCCATTGCAGCATAGTCTGCTATTGGCTCATCAGCCTGAAAGGAAACAATGAATGAGTGTTGTGGACCAAAGGGAAGGATCTGTAGGGGTTGGGATTTCTTTAGTAAGAGGTACCTTTAGACAGATGATGCTCTCTGGGATGACGCCCAGACTACCCAGAGTTGCTGAGTCGTCCGTCAGACTTTCACCATTGATGGAGAGGTTCTGGTCAAACGGAGCCACGGAGAAGGCATGCATAATCTACAGGGTGAGGAGCACAGCAATGTTAGTTCTGTGAACACAGAACATTCATTGACTGTGGAGCACAGTAATCAAAATGCTTTTTAGAAACTGTTCTGGTTAGCGCTTTCAGATACCCGAGTAGAAGGACACATTGGGTTTATGTGAACCTACTTTCCTCTATTCACCCTCTAGATGTCATTCTACATTCATCTGAATGCGTCAGGCTTGTATCCACTCATGTGGAGCCCTCACCTGTATTTTTAGCTCTTTAAGTGTCTGATTAGCGGAAACAATCAGCGCTTTCTCTCCTCTGAGTTTCCTGTGCCGGGTGCTCCTCCTGATTCCACCTAGTCTGGTCATTTTGGTCACAGGGACTGTAGCTGCTGATGCTGAGCTGCCGTCATCCAACTTTAGCCGCTTTGTACCATCTTGAGACTGAAAGAAAGTACTGATTAATAGCTGCTAGGTGTAACCATGTGTTTATTTCTCATCTTTGCCAGCACAAACAAATGCTTAAAGCTTGGGTAGGTCAAAAGCCAGCAACAGTTAGTTACATTTTTTGTAATGATCCAACTGAAAAACCCAGCCCAGCTCAACATGGCGCCTGCTGAGCCGGAGACTAGCAGCTAACAGTACTTACTACCAGCTACGAGGGGAACCAGAGGGAGGGCAAGACGCTACTGTTAACAACTCAGGACTGTGTTATCAGCAGTGAGCGCTGTGTGAGCTGCGTAAACAAAAGTCAGCCAAGACTTCAGCACACTATATCTTTACAATGAAAACAGTTGTTTGGAGCTATATCAATGCTCTGATGTGGAATATATATACTTTTACTACTGCTACTGTTGCTAGTCAGAGTAATGGACTCACCTGGCTGAAGTCTGAGTCTCTCTCTCCATCCACCTTTGGAGGCTCCTCCTTCTCCTCCCTCTCTTCCTTCTCCTCCTCTGCCTCAGAGCTGCTGGCAGTCAGCTCCGGAGCACCCTCCTTTATTATCTATGCAGAGGACAAATATTTAGATTGTGGTAATCACATTCTAAACATTATGTGAAAAAAAACTATTGTTACTGTTTGGAAGTCCTAAAATGTAATTTCTTCATACCCTCTGGTCCTCCATGACTTTGCGGATGTAGATGGTTGCTTGGGTATACTCTCTGAGGTCCCTCTGCTGCTGGAACAGGAAGCTCTCTCTGCACTCCCAACAGAGATCTGAACACAAACAATCACACACATAAAGGACCATGAGCCAAACAGTTTAAAGCAACACTCCCACTAAAGGAGCAAGGTATTCACAAAGCACACTTTTTCCCACAGGCAATGAGTGTTTGCTATTTAATAATAGATTTGGAGTATCAGTCTAAGTGAATAGAAAAGCATTAGAATAAACATTGTAAAGCTGAGCCATGCACACGGGAGGAGAAGCCTTTCCCCCAACTGTGCACCCTTACCAGGCTGAGTGGTGTACTGCGTGGTGGCGCCACTGGGTGTGGTCTGTTTGAAGCAGTGGATGGAGATGGGCTGGTCCACAATGAAAAGCCGGCTGATCACTTCCCACTCGCTGGGCCAGAGCAGGGCTACACTGTGCAGGACAAACAGCACAACATGAGACCACAGCGGAGTCAGTCACTGATACGTCACTTCACAATTATACACAGATACAAATATATCCATTCATTATCAGTCCCTGTAACATCCAGCGTCATACCAATAATACAATGTGCCATCTAAGCCAATGACTACCACAAACCTTTGCATTTAAACATTTGAATAAAGGCTGAGTGCTTCACAATAAATACAGCATCCCAAAATATGAAATGATGTTACTCAAGAGTATGACTATTTGCTACACCCCTTATTATCAGTATGAGCGCCGGGGCGGCAGTAGCTCAGTCTTTAGGGAATCCAAGGGTCGCCGGTTGGAGTCGGAACACCAGAGTGAAACCTGGATTAATACAAGTTCATCTTGATGGACTGCAGTGATGTAAAGTAACTAAGTAGATTTGCTCAAGTACAATTTTGAAGTACTAATTGAGTATTTCAATTGTTTGCTGCTCCACTACATGTATTTAATCCGGAGTTACTTTACAGATGTGGATGAATGATGTGAAATATAATCAAGTGTTAAATCAGACTTTAGTTCCACCTGGAGTAAATTCACAAGCTACCCTGCAGTATACAAAGTCATTCAAACTAGCTGCACCTTACCAGCTTTGAGAACACTTTAATGTTTCATTTCAAATTTACCATTTTTAAGCAAAATAATTGAAAAGGTTGTCTACCTACAACTTAACAGTTTTTTGACCTCCAATAACATTTTAGACACCTTCCAATCTGGTTTTAGGTCTCGTCATAGCACAGAGACGGTTTTATTAAAGATTTTAAATGACATTCATTGTAATACCGACTGTGGGAAATCCACAGTTTTAGTTCTATTAGACCTCAGTGCGGCGTTTGACACCGTAGATCACAACATTTTAATAGAAAGACTAGAGAAATGGGTGGGTCTGTCTGGCACTGTCCTAAAATGGTTTACATCCTATGTTAAAAACCGAGAGTATTTTGTTTCAATTGGTAGCTGTACATCGGACAGAACCAAAATGACATGTGGAGTTCCCCAGGGGTCGATCCTCGGGCCCCTTCTATTCAATTTGTACATGCTGCCACTTGCTCAAATAATTAGAAATAACAACATTTCATATCATAATTACGCGGATGACACCCAAATCTACATATCACTTTCCATAGATGAATACGGTCCTACTGATTTATTGATCACATGTCTAAAACAAATACATGACTGGATGTGCCGTAAATTTCTTACAGCTCAACACAAAAAAAAACAGAAGTAATTGTTTTTGGAACCAAAGAAGAAAGAATTAAAGGAGAGGTGTCATGGCTATTTCCACTGATCATAATTCCATTGTTGAGGTATACTAAAATAGAAAAATACTGTGCAATTTTCCAAACTCACATTGGTTTCGCATACAGCATCTCTGTAAAGTATGTGTATTCAGCAGTATTCACTTTCTCCACTAAACGGCTCGCTGCAGCTCCCCCCCCACTCCCTCCCTGCGCGCTGAGCTCCGTGGAGGTGAGATTTCCTTGTTTAGCGATACACAGCGAAACACAGCCAAACTCAACCTGAACACACACAAAGTCACAGCCGAAATTAAAAACAATAAGTGTGGCTTTATATTGAGTAAGAAAAAGGTTTATAGGTTGATAAACGCTGTGAGAATGGGTCTGCAGAGAGAATTTCGCCGCGATCCCAACTGTCTGTTATCAGCCTGCAGCCAGAGCTGCCTGCACTGAGTGTGTGTGTGAGGAAGTCCGTGGATTGGTCAATTTGGACCAATCAGCGGGGGCTTAACGTAACGGCTCCACGGACGTAACGTAACGGCTCCACGGATTGGCCCATTTAGTTCCGGGTACGTGCTTTTGTAAGCACGTACCCGGAACTAAATGGGAAGAATCAAATGACGATGACGTCATGATGACGTTTCACCAACGAGGCGTTTTGGGGAGGTATTTTTATTTTTATTTAACCAGATAAAAAGCATTGAGATAAAATCTCATTTACAATGCTGACCTGGCCAAGAAGGCAGCAACGTTACACATGACACATAACAAAAGGGTGTACTTTAAGGGTTTTGACTCTGCACACCGTTTACATGCAGAAAAACCTTCATAACACACAAGGGGACGGGTAATAACCGGAAAAGCATGACATGTCACCTTTAAAGTCTCTGCACACCTGGAATCACTATTAGTCGAACCGAAAGGTCAAGCAAGAAACGTAGGTATAATTTTAGACTCTGACCTAAATTTTAACAGCCACATCAGGGCAATCAACAGATCAGCCTACTACCATCTAAAAAATATCTTGCGTATTAAAGACCTTATGTCCATTCCAAGCAAGACCTTGAAAAACGTGTCCATGCATTTGTCTTTAGCAAGCTTGACTACTGCAACAGCATCTTCACAGGCCTCACAAAAAAATCACTCCGTAAACTCCAACTAATTCAAAATGCTCCTGCCAGAATCTTAACCCGGACAAAGAAAACAAATCACATCACTCACAGTGCTGAGATCGCTGCATTGGCTTCCAGTAAGTGAGAGAATTGACTTTAAGATTTTAATGCACACATATAAAGCACTAAACGGGCTAGGACCCAAATATATCAAGGACCTCCTTCAGCGGTACGAACCCAGCAGACCCCTTAGGTCTTCAGGCGCAGGCCAGCTCACTGTTCCATTTGTGAGATCAAAGCGTGGGAAAGCAGCCTTCTGCATCTATGCTCCTAATGCATGGAACTCCCAGAACATCTGAGAATGGCTAGCACTTTAGAATCATTTAAATCAGGTCTAAAACATTTCTTTTTAATATGGCTTTTAAAATGTAAATGTTCAAATTTTTGAACTGTTAAACATGGTTTTCTTTCTTTTAATTATTTTGTGTGTTTTGTATTTCTTCTCAATGTATTGTGTTTTCTCTGTTTGATTCTGTAAAGCACTTTGAATTGCATCACATGTATGAATTGTGCTATACAAATAAATTGCCTTGCCTTGCCTTGCCTTTAATGATCAATCATTATAAAACATATCATATTATTCTGAAATGGACCAATCTGCACAATGATTACTTTCACTTGAGTAACATTTCGTTTGCAGGGATTTGACTTCTAACAGAGTATTCCTACACTCTGGTACTTCTACTTAAGTACAATATATGAGTACCCTCCCCACCTCTGAAGTTGAATTGTTCTTCCAGTTGTATTCTATGTCCTTGTCAGAGGTATGATTCTCATGGAAACACGGGTTATCTGGTTTGGTTGGAAGTTGAAAAGCTAATTCTCTTAAGTTGAATAAGCAGAACTCACTGTTGTGCATCTCCGTTGATGAGGGAGTCGTAGGTGAACATGAAGCCTCCGTGAGGACAGAGCAGCAGAGTGTTGCCTACATTAGACACTGGAGAGGACTTAGTGGGCCTCCTACAAAAACACACACACAGAGGAGAGAAAAATAACCACTTCAAAACTCAACTTGCAATTACACATATTCAACATAAGTGACTGGCCAAATCAGAAATGAAAGGGACAATCTAAATGCAAACTAAATAAATGAATGAATAGGTTCAAGTCATTACTAAAAACAGACAACTCATAAACTTCTGTTTTCAGAAACTCATGTTATGGAAGGATGAACCTGTTCCTGAATGCATAGTCATTCATTCTTGTTGTGATTACAAACGCACTCATTGTATTTGATTCATTTCTGCAAACAAACATACCTTATGAATTTTCTCCATTCCTCCACAAAAAACAGCGGGACTATGTAAAGTACATCGGTGTCCTAGAGAGACAAACAAGAGAGCAGTTGCTGTATTCACCTGAATCATAGTGTATCATGACATTTGCTGAATTGTCATGATGATATTAAAGGGCAATTCATGCTGCACTATAAATATGTGTCTACGGTCGCATTCACACCTAATAGTCTGTTATCAGGTGCGCACCAGATCACAGTTTGTTACATTGTTTCATTTTTCAGAAGGTTCAGTTAGCGTTCACACGGGCAAAACTCAAACGGACTATAAACTTTAAACACAAGCCATGTGCACGGAAATGCTGTTCAACCATTGGTCAGACATTAAGGGGGTAAAAACGCAAATCCCGGCAATTTCTACCGGAGCCTCCGGTAGAAAGCATCAGCATCGGCACTTTCGGCAGGTTATTCTCATGCTGCTGTTAATCTGGAGATCAACAGACACTAGCGGCCCACGCATATGAATATATAATCAGATAACGTCCGTTAAAAAACATTATAACACATATAATGAGAGACGTTCTGCAGTCAGGAGGGGCGTTTCACCGACGACAGGTGTTCTTACTTTTATGTAGTTGACGGAGCATTTTTACTTTACACGACACTGTTCAACACTTCTGCTTCACTCTTTCACTAAACAACCGCGGATGTCTTCAAAAGTCCGGTTGTTTAGTTCTCTTAAGAGGTCTCGGACTGCGTTCACACCGACCCAAATGAACCGCACCAAGCGGCTAAACGCACAAGGGTTCGATTCAACCGGACTATACAAGGCTGGTGTGAATACGACCTTAGTCTAACATATCCTGCCCATTGAGCCTCTATTGCTCTATTCTTTATAGACATGTGTCCTCTTTTCAATAAGTGTATTGTGTGAAGAGGTGCTTGGCGGTGTGTCTACCTCAGGCCACTTGTTGAGGATTGGCCGGTTCTTCTCATTGAAGAGGTTGAGCAGCTGGTTCTTCTGGTCCGTGGCCATCATCTTACTTACCGCCTCGTTGTCCTTTTCTTCCTGCTCTAGAGTCTGGACACACAAGAAGGAAAAGCTTTGTTTTTACAACCAACCCAATGTTTCACTCTCTTAAGATTTGAAAATACTTCAAAAAGCTCTAGCCTGGCTATTTATCCTTTTAATCATATTCAAAGCGAAAACAAAGACCTTCGGTGAGGCTTCTTTGTATTATTGCGCACGATTGTGGAACAGCCTCACAGAAGAGCTGAGGTTGGCAGGGAGCGTGCATACTCTTAAGAGCAATCTCAAGACCCACATTTTGGATTTGGCTTCCAAATGTGAAGCACTTTGAGTTACCTTTGTGTATGAAAAGTGCTATATCAAATCAGTTTGACCTGATTTGAGAACAGTGTTTTTGTATGAATATCTACAGTCTTTATTTGGGCTGATTTTGAGTTCAACATTTAGGTTACAGTGCTTTAACAGAGCCTACGCACATGGCCTTTGTAGCTAAGGTACACTTCCTTCAAAATGTAAATCTATCAGCTTGTTTTCTCCTAACTTTCTGATGCTGGTCCAGATTGTTGATAGTGAGGACAACATGAAACACGTCAAACTAATCTTAGTGATGTTACACATATAGCAAAGCCATCTCCCTTGCAAAACTTTGTTTGATTGATAACTGGATCAACGAACATACAACAGCAGCAATTGACAAACACCATTACTCTGAATAATTAAAGATGGATGACTGAAATGTCCATATAGTGTAGCAGTTGTTCTATAAAGTTCCATCTTTACACCTCGAACCGCTAGGCTTAGAGAAAACACTTTCAGAAAGTAAACGTGTACAGATGCAGGTGAGGTATCAGTGTGTTTCAGCACTGGGTGTAGCGTCAGTTCACTCACCAGGCACAGCTGGCAAGGCTCTTGGTTTTGGGTGAATTCTGGGGCTTTGGGGAAGTATTCCCTTAGCTTGGCCCAAACTTCAGAGGACACCAGCTTCCGTTCTGTCTCCAAAATACTCAGACCCCCTACAGCAGGAATACACAATTAGGAACCAACGATTGGACGTTGTTATATAGAATAGATAGAATTGGAGGATGAAGCCCTCTTGAATGGGCACACAAGCAGAGCACACAGCACACAGGGAAATGTGTGCTCTGCTTTGAACCCATCCTAGTACCAGGAGCAGTGGGCAGCTATCGTACAGCGCCCGGGGAGCAATGTGTAACAGAAATGACAACAGAATTGAAGGTCATTGTTAAAGTATTTCATTAAGATCATTCTGGATGCTGGTACCGTGAGTGCAGACAATGTCTTCATTGAAAGTCTTCATGTCATCCTCGTTGCCCTCTGAGAGCTCTGAGCCAAACTCTACAATCAAACAATACATTACTGTTATTTATATGTTTTCTGACAAACGTTTCCAAGGCCAATAGTATTTCAAGACAGAAACAAATTGGCATTCATGTCTCTCACCTTTGCTGTTGCTGTGTGGTCCCTGTCCATTGGTCTGGCCATTGCTGTGTTTGGTTTCCTGTTCGTCTTCGTCCAGCTGCTCTAATGCCAACTGCCTCCAGCTACGCAGAGAGGCTTTGCCCGTCCAGTAGCCCTCACCACTGACACACATCCACACACACACCATTCATTTAGATATGCAATTCTGGATTGCTCATTGAGGGTTCCATCTTATGGAGGAACTGCACTGGTTCTGAAATACCTCTCTTTAGCTCTTTTCAGAAAGGGAATACATAACAATAAAGTCTTCTTTACATGATGTTCCTTTTGGCTTGCACAATAAGTGTGTGTGTCAGAGGAAGGTATATTGCTGCTGGAGTTTATAGTTCAAGTTCATGACAATTCAAATACATTTTGATCTAAACTTGACTTACTGCACAGCACCACCAACTCTTTCTTTGAGTGTGTTTACCTGAGCGTGCGTTTAACCAGGTTGGTGATTTCCTTGTAGTCTTCATTGAGCTGGTTCTTAAGGCGCAGCACTCTGCACCTCTGGCTAACACACTCTCTGCACATGGAGGAACCTGAACATACACACATTAGGATACGTGAACAGGTAGAAGACAAACATTGGGTTTTTAGGATGATATGCTTTCAAAACAAAGTTTACTAAACATCACAGGATACCAGCAAGCAAAATCAACCCCTGCTTTGCTTTTGTGAGACGACTAGTGATGTTAATGGTTCGTCAGTGATGCAGGTAAATCTGCGATCAATCAAGATCAACAAACTTGTTTCTCAGCTAACCTCTTTAGTTTGCTGTGGCTGTTCTTTCAAAAACTATTCATCTAATGTTTATCACTTGTATTTTTTTATAGATAAAAAAAGAAGAAAACTGGATAAGCTTGATAAGTCTGATGTAGTGTATGGCTTACAGCAGGGGTGCCCAACCAGTCGATCGCGAGATGTGTCTAAAAATAGAACAACAATATTCTGTTCTATCGCTAATGTCCTATAACATAATCTTCCTGTGCCAGAATAATGCACTTGAACGCATCAAAGCTTTGTGATTGGCCGGCGTGACCCCATGTGTCGGGGCGTGGCTGGTGGGCAGTGGGCACTATTTCGCTGACGTTGTCCGTGTCAACAGGAGTGACAGTCCGCACACACACAAGACCACAATTATGGCAGAAGCAAAAAAGCCCAAAATATATAATTTTCACTCCGAGTGGGAGGATGATTATTATTGTATCTATTCCAATTCAAAGTGCATCTGTCTCATCTGCAATGCGAGCGTGGCTTTACCGAAGAAGGGTAATTTAGGAGCGGCATTTCAAAACAGTGCACAAACGCTACAAGACGGAATTCCCTCCTAATTCTGCCCTACGCTCCCAAAAGGGGAGGGGCCTGAAAGGACAGCTAAATGCACAGCAGTCCATTTTCACCAGGCCCAACAACAAGAGCAAGGCTGCTACCATAGCATCTTATCGTGTCAGTCACGTTCTTGCGAAACACACAAAGACGGAGAAGTTGTGAAAGAAGCCTTCCTGGAGGCTGCTGACGGGCTTTTTGGGGGACAGTAAAAACAACAGTAGCATTTCAACAGGTTTTTGATATAATAAAAACTCAAGTTAGATACCGTTATTAATCAGCTGTAAGTTTTTGTTTGTTTGAACTTATTCATTATAATTATTGTACAAAATGGTATAAGAATGCAAACTTAAATTGATTATAGTCTATTATCAATTCTGCTTTTATGTTGCTTGCATCCTATTTTAAAAGGCATTTCTTTTTATACTCGACTAAAATGCAACAAAAAAAGGGTTTGATTCTATTAATTCTGTCTTTTTTATTGCACTTTGGCAGCAGATTCCTGTGTAGCTTCAGATCTGAGTTGTCTTATTAGTAAGCCTAATTTATACTTTTGTAGCAACACTATTTGTATATAATGGCAAAGAAAGGGTTCAGTCTTTTCTTTTTGTCCTGTGTCATATGTGGCAGCACTGTTCAATGTTTCTTGAAAACATTACCCACTGTAGTATGTGACGTGTGAATAAACTCCAACTCTGTATCAACAACATTATTGTGTAACTTCAGTTAAATACTTGTATGTGTGTAGATTAGAAAGAGGTAAGATAAAGGATCTGCAGTATTAATCGTACAAAGGTCAGTTTTATACAAGTAGAAGTGTGTATTTACCTGGTTGTAGGCTGTCAGTAATGGCTACGCCTCTCTATTTGGACTGGTAGATCTCGGCAGACTGGCAACTTTAAAAGTAGCTCTCGGTTTAAAAAAGGTTGGGCACCACTGGCTTACAGGAATACCTTTAAGTGCAAGCTTACTGTTGTATTTAACATTTGGAAACATGCAAAGTGCTATACTTCAGGCTCACTCTTTAAGTCTTAAGCAACCCTCCTACTACTATAAAGTTGTTTAGAGCTGCACAAAGTTGATTCCATGCCAACATATTTAGTTTGAAGACTTTCAGAATTGTTCATAGTTTTAGAATAGTGATTATTGATACCTACTTCTGTGTAACTATTGAATTTGAGAGCACTAAAACTCTCATGATTTGAGAAAAGATCACAGCCTCTGTTTGACTGACCGTCCAGTCTGGGCCCTCCGCTGTAGCGCTCGTAGAGGACCTGGGCTGCTTGCAGGGAAACCCTCTTGGTGTCTCCCACCTTGTCTGGGTGCAGTTTGCCGTGAGAACAAAGGAAGCTGGCGTTGTCGATCTCTCTTGTTGCAGTGGAGTCCTCTAGCCACTTCTTCAACCAGTCCATTGGGATGAACTCATATAACTCGCCTGAGGGGGGAAGAGCAAAGAAACACTTCAAACATAAAGAGACACAGGAGTTCTGGTTGTAATGGAATAAATCCAGGCTGTTCTGTGATAACAGTCTTGATGTAAATAATCCCTCAAATATCCATATTTAAAAACACATGTACAAATATTGAAATCGTAACACAACTACTAGTTTTTGATCAACACCTGACTTCTTTCGTTACTCTGACACTGGAAAATGTAGATATTATTTTAATAAACAAAACCAAGACACAGTTTTTGCATTTGGCAAACATTCTTAATCCTATTGGTTCATCGGGGTGTTATGTTATATTCTTAGGTGGTACTTGCAGTGTTACAGGTTAGTGTTGCACAAGTAAAGCAATAATAATAACATCCATTATTCAGCCCTTCCCTTAATTACCCTGTCTTTACTGAAAACAAACATGTACATTTTTGTGTGTTTCTGTTTCTGTGGGTGATTAGGGAATGTTTTTACCGACCGTCTTTTGCGGGTAAAAGCTCGTAGAGCTCCTTCACCTCCTCATGCTTGGCCTTGCCCTTATCCACGCTCTGTTTTCTCATTTCCGCCATCTCAGTACACCACTCCTCAAATTTATGGTTGTCTTGGTCCACCAACCTCTGAAGGAAGGCTGCAATTGAGAGGTAAAAGAAACCATCAGACCAAGTCACATGGACATTACATTACATTTCATTTAGCTGACGCTTTTATCCAAAGCAACTTACAATGGACCATAATAATAAACTAGAAATGCTTGCTGCTTCTTTTTCTGGCTGCCATCTTTGTTTGTGTCAAGAAGTAAGTACATGTTGCTCATAAACAAACTAATGTGAACATTCTTCTTCTCACCTGGCACCTCGACATTGGTACAGGAGGAATCAGACTTCTCCTCCTCCTGGACCTTATACACCAGCATGTAGGCATTTCGGGAGCAGTGGTAGCCTTTGCTGCACTTTGGCTTTCGTGTCTGGGACTTCACCGTCTCAGCTGGGGACAAAGAATCCCAAAAGGAAGAGCAACAACTTTGAGAAGGTGAATAGATGCATACCTGACCATCAGGTGGGTAAAAAAGGTAAGAGCATTGTGATTTTTGTTTTTACCCAAGCCCCATCATGGTGACCAGGGCATGCGGGATATGCACTTTTTAAGGTAAACATTTGATACATTTTATTAATCAAAACATAGCTTTACCATGTCATATGATATTTGTTTTAGAAAAGGGGAATCTGACCTCTGTGGCTTTGACCTACTGAACTTAAAAATAAAGATATACATTGCTGATTCAGTATAAACATTTGGAGATGTAATTTACCCAGCCCAAGTGACTGTGCTTTTATACAAGTAAACATCATGCTGCATTTTTTTATTTCACCTGGTTTTCAATATGATGTTTTTTAACAGTAAGGAATGTTATTCAACATTCAACCTTACACTGGATAACAGAAGGACTGCTAGAACCTAATACAGCCTACACTAGCTAAGAATGTCACCAAGGTAGAACCATACAGTGTGTGTTTAGTAATACTCACCAATGTCCTCCTCAATGCCAAGCTGCAGCTTCTTGCCTTCCATCTTCTCAATTTCCTCGTCATTGAACTTGTACCAGTCACCGGTGCTGGCGTCCTTCACATGGGCGATGTAGTGGCCAGAGTAGGCACTGATGCCCCGATGGATCAGCACCGCACTCAGTTCATAAACACACTTCTGGTCTGGAAAAACAGTCCGTCCGAAGACGTACAAAAATCAACACACTTCATTTTCAAAGAGGCATAGAAATGTCTGCTGCTGCTGCTTGGGGAGAAGCAAGTATTGCAATTTAAATACTGATGTTCTGTATATTTGAGTAGAGCAGTGAATGTATTGTGACAGCAATCCATCACCACATAGAGCTACCCTGCTTTGACATTGTGGAACATGTTTCCCCCCTGTAGACTATTGAAAATGTCCCTCTTGTTTCTTTTAATGCAAAGGACATGGTCTCAGTCTTTTGAATATAAAATACATATATTTTGTTTCTTCTGTAGAACTGACACGTCAGTATGAATTGATTGTTAAGGGAAAGTGCAGAATGAGTGTGTCATAATGCTAATACCTTCTTTTCCTTCCAAGAAAGGCCCCATATCCAGCTGCTCAGGAAAACTGATGAAGGTGTTGAGCTTCTTCTTGTGGCCTGTTAGTCTAGGGAAGACAACATGGTTTAGTTGACCTTTTTCCCTCACACCAGCACAACACATACACTGACGGTAGTGAGGAGGCAGTAGCTCAGTCTGTGGGGACTTGACTGACAGAAACAGAGGGTTGCCTGTTTGTATTCCAGACCTATGAATGTTGTAATGATTAACAACATAGGGAAAACAAGAATTGTGAGGAATTGATCAAGTGCTTCTTAATCAGAACTACAATGGCTGACCTATCGAAGACGAAGCGCATAAGCTGCAGGTTGAGGGTTGGAGGAATGCTGTGCAGTCTGATCCTTCGAGTTGCATTCTGTTTACTCTGACAGCTCTCACAGAAGTAGCGGTTATCTCCATCCAGCTTCTCCTCCTGCAAAGTGTAGAGGCTCAGCAAACAATCTGTGTTTTACATTTGATTGACCAAACATTCTTAGGGACAGCATTTCAACTCATCTTATATCTCATTCTCAACTACATGACATTCTTAAATGAATACTGAGTAAGACATTTGCTTTTGTTTGGATTCAAAGGATCTCCTGGGAAATGAATACAAACATAGGAATTGTTGTCCAATGAAGTTGGCATAGAGGTCTGAATGTCAGGAATGAAAGCTACCTTCAGGAACTCTGTGACACACTCTGTGAGATTCTTATGGCCCTGGATGTTCAGCTCCAGCTCGTAGAATCGGGACGGCAGAGCAGATGATCGTCCACACTCGTTACAGCTGAAAAACAAAAAGGACAGATTCCAGCACAGGATAGAAAATGTATTTTTGTTTTGGCAAATTCATTAGTAATTAAAAACACCAACGATGACTTTTCTAATGCAATTTGAATGAGTCCAATTCAATATGGTGCCAGTCCTCTAAAAGTGTAACAAAACCAGACATGGAGGTTCATTTAAAAAATCTTCTCCGTCACTGCTCTTAACTGAAACATGTGCGGAATAGGTGTATAATCAGGGGTGCACATAACTTTCTCAGTGAGGTACTCAGAGGAGTACCTGGAGTCAGTGTTTGGTACCCCAACTTCTGGCTCCACTCAAAGTTATTTGGTGAAGCCCTCTGTATCGCGAACGTCAACGCCCCCCGTTGACGTTCAGGGGGGTGCTAGTGGAGTACTCCGTGACCACAGAGCGTGAACGTTGTGATCAGCTGTTTTAGCGCAGTTCTCCAGTGAAGGGGGGGGAGTCTCCCTCCGCAGCTGGTTGGCGTAGTTTTGGCACAATTCCGTTGTACAGACCGACGTTAACAGCAGCCCTGTCTGTGCACACGGAGACCGACTCTGTCGTCCGGTGATCTAACCGCCTTCTGGAAAAGCTTCACAAGTACGTCGTACGCAAATGCGCTTTGTGACACAAGAGACGGTACGCATTTCGGATTGTTGCCGCGCATGCGTACCAGTTATGTGCACCCCTGTGTATAATATACATTTTAATTGTGATCATTTGTGGGTGGGAGGAGTCAAAAGCATTGGCAAGCAGGGATAAATGTTATTGTTGATCATAATTGTATCAATCATATCATATATAATATATACTTTTTAGTAGATGATCAGTGTGTTTTATTTGCTTGAGTCCCTCGCAGTACTGAAAGACCATACGCCAACACTTTTGCTGGAGATCAGATCCAGTGTGAACAGGCTGGTTGATGTTGGCGATGAAATGACGCGGACCATGCTTCTCTTTACCTTCTTCTTTACCTCACTAACAACTGAGGGTAAACTATTTGTAAGGCTACCAAAGTGATGTTTTTTATGCTTTAAAAAAAGAAGAGAAGTGCAACAAGAAGAGAGTTTGATGTAAAGCCAGCACATGTTTTGTATCTGCAACAGATGATGACACCTACTATTATATGGGAAGTCACAAGTCATCGTCATACAGTGGGGACATCAGTGAAAAAACTTGGCAAGAATATGGAAGGTGACGGCAAACACATCCTTCCAGACTGTGTCAAGTGTGGTCTCTCCCCTTCACAATAAGCTGTTATTATCATTTTATCTTGCACTATAAAAAGGGACCTGCTGGCTTCCTTCTCTCAATGAAAAAGTGAAAAAGTGCTATATAAAATGTCCTAATCCAACAATAATTAATCAAACGTAGGCCTTTAGTTGAATGTCACACAGTTAATGAAATACAAGTTGTGGCATTTTAATGAGTTCTGATGTCAAACACTATTTTTACTCAAATACAAAATGTGTCAAATTAGAGTGCTGAGTGGTCTTACACAGTAACGTAGGAGAACTGTCCACAGAACTGCCGCTGGATGACATTCTGCAGGTTGGGGTTCTTTTGCTTAGACAGCGTGTCCTCCAATACAGACAAGAAAAGCTTTGAAAACTCCTGGGCATCCTAAAAAGAGAGGGGTTGGATTTAATGCACTGTGAAAAGTCCCCAAAACCAATAATAATAAAACTAATAAACATGCCAGAAATCCAATTATGTGTGTTCATTCTGCAGTGTAATCCTGAAATGAATCGTTTTTTTATTGTTAAATTGCAGAGATGAAATCAGATTTTTGACAGTTGGTCATATTTTAAGACATCATTTTGGGCTCTGGCTCTGGCAAAATATCCACGAACATCTTCCAACAAACTGTGAAATGAGTCCTGAATGTCTAAATCATTGTGAAACATTTCTGACAGCTTAATCTAAGGATTTACCTGCTGCTGTCCTGTGTCCAGGCCCAGTGCTTTGACCAGCCCTGAAGGGTCGATGTATTTCCTGTTGCTGTTCTGCAGCAGTGCAAACAGATACTGCAGATGCTCACATATAGACTCAGGCTCGTAATCTGAAAAAGGAAATGCTTTCATCATATACAAAAAGGTAAAAAGTGTCAGCTTGTAGACATTGTGTGTTGATAACTGGAAGCAGAATGCACTACTTAAAGTATACACAACAAAAGTGAACGTACCAGACTCAATATTGTGTTCCTGGGCTCTGGCATTGTGGCACTGATAGAGGCTCCTACGCAGCTCAAGGTTGTGGAACCACACTTGCAGGAATGTGTTGACGTAACATGTTGCACCCAGGTTGGTCAGGCCAACAAATGTGTTCTGGAAGGAGGCAGAGACAGGCAGAGACAGAGAGATTAATCAACTGTTTCTTTAGATATCTTCCATCTCTGGCCTTTTGATCATTTCTCAGGACCTCATGACTAAAAATGAGGGATCTGAAAAAATAACACAGATGAGAAAAACTTTTGCAAAATGTGTGGCTGATTAAATAAATACCTTATCACGACGTTCGGAATTTGGGTCATCGATATTGTGGAAAGCATTTTCATCAATATCCCCAAGCCACGCCTGTTCACCAATACCCACAAGACAGTTGGGATTCCCTTTGCAATTCCTCCTGAAAGAGCAAATCAGGGTTATCCACCTTACTGTTTCGATTTCTGCTGAGATGTAACTAACTCTTATGAGTTGGGGAAATACTTCTTAAAATCTTGAAGTTTAGTTTTGTCTGTAATCAAAGCTTCACGCCCATTGAAGTTAGTTTTTTATAAACAAATGAGTAACATTTCAACTGCACAAACTAGTGCTCACTGCTTACCATCGTGTTGATTAACTCGTGCTATGCCTAAATGAATATCCCCATGACCTTTCATACTAACTTAACAGGGCTCCACAAGCACGGAAATCAGACAAATTATGAACATTAGCATCATTCTGAGAATCTGGCCATTAGGCCTCCAAGTTTAAAATGTAATTAAACAACTAATACCGGTATTGTTTCCTGGCCTATTGCTAGCACAACAGACATTCTTCGGTTAAACATGTTTTAATATCGTAACGTTACCTGCAGGTTCCTCTCTTGCAGGCCAGGAGACTGACGCGATATGCTAGCTCGATATGCTCCTGCCTGATATCTTCTGGCTTCACCGATTCCACCCAACGCCAAGCCGCTTTCTCCAACTGTAAACGGGGCGCCATAATCCTAAAATGTAACGTTAACCACACAGTTATGTATGATTCGAAAGAAAGCAACCCAGCTAATGGTTTAAGGTTAGCCAAACTATTTAATAAATGCTAACATAGCCGGCTAAAAGGCTAAGCGAGTTCTTACAGGTCATAGCTTGGTTCTTACGAAGCAGCCTTCCGTTAGCTGTGTGATGCTACTTAACATAGCCAGCTAATATTAGCTTACAAATATTAACCATACTATCAAATTAAACTTTAAAAGTTAGCATTAAACACCAGACATCGCATCAATAAATATAGCACTGAAATAACAAATTACGACAAAGGTAGTTGTAGGGTAACGCCAGGAGTAGGGACTACCCTTGTGCTAACGTTAGCTATCTTGCTAAAAAAATGTAGCTAGCCCGACCGGCAGTGTTAGCAAGTCATTTCCCCAGAATTTTCGATTTAACGCTATCTGACGCTAACGTAACGAGTTTATTGTGTAAAGTCAACAAGTATCGAACCTTTCATGCGTGCAGCTGCTTCACCAAAAATATTTAATGTATTTTCACATTTTATTCACGGTTTATTTTAGATTTAGCGCCCTTGCGTCAATTAATAAATAAATAATGTCTCCGCTCAAAATCAACAAGACGTCAACAAGTGACGTAGGTGACGTCTCTTTGTTGTGACTGGAGGGAGGAAGTGTACTGTCTGAGGAGCGGAAACACGCGGAGCCTTCAGAGGACACCTTCCTGTTCGATAATACACCCATGGTTGTATGGGATTAGTTTTGTTTCATAAAGATAAAGCAAGACTTTCAAGCAAAACTAAGAGTTTAGAGAGAATTAATTAATTAAATTTAAAAAATAAAACTATTAGTTGCAAACAAATCATTTGTGTAATCATGTAAACTATAAGTCTTTTTTCTTTGTTTTAACATATCTTTTTGTTTGGAGTTCTCTAACCCTAAACTAAAGGAGGTTTTAAAGGAAGTTTGTAACCTCCTTTCCTATCATCTTTCTATACTAGAGAATTGGAACGGCACTTATCATGGCTGCCACTGACGCACTTCCGGCAAAGTATGGAGAGTCGGAGTGACAAAGACCATGACACTGCTCCCCCTGTCTTTATATTTATAATGAATAGTTGGTTGAAAAAGTTCTGATATGGTAAATATTGAGATTTGACAGTTTCTTATATTAACATAAATAGTTGGTTGAAAAAAAAGTTGTAATGCTCAATTTGTATTTGTACACATCACATGAACCTTGGTATAGAATATGAAGTCATGAATCAGTCCTGATGTAACTTTTCTGTGGTGAAAGTAAAGTGATAGAACTATTTTACTCCAAATTCTAATTTACACATTTTCATTTTAGACATGAATAACACATTTATATAGGCCTATAGTGTAATTCATATATTTCACTACTTTTGTGAACCAAAGACTTTGGTCAACCAAATCTGAAACACCAAAAAAAATGGATGACATGAGTAAATCTGTGTTTTCACAAGAGTTTTGAAGTTTTCCAAAAATCGGAATTCTAATTTTCAGCTAAGTATCTCATAAGACAGTGCTCTAGGGTGAGTGACTTGCATTTCTAAGACCAGAGACTGTTCTGAACATTTTTGATACGTAACACATGGGGTGCCATGTTAAGAGAAGTACATTCAAAAGTTGATTTAAAGGTCCCATGTCATGGCCATTTCTACTGATCATAATTCCATTGTTGAGGTCTACTAAAATAGATTTATATTGTGCAATTTTCCAAACTCACATTGGTTTCTCATACAGCATCTCTGTATAGTATGTGTATTCACTCTCTGTCCTAAACGGCTTGTTGGTGCTCCTGCCCCCCCCCCCCCCTCCCTATGAGCCCAGTGGCCGACAGCGAGACACAGCGAAACCCAGCCCGAACACACACAGACACACACCCGCAGCCTGGCTGGGAGTTTGTGTGTGTGCTCACACACCGACTCACAGCCTCGCCGCGTCCCGCCGTCTCAGGGAGGAGAAATCAGCGGAGCTGCAGCTGAGAAAAGATTGAGTGTGTGTGTGTGTGTGTGTGAGGAAGTCCATGGATTGGTCAATTTGGACCAATCCACGGACTTAACGTAACGGCTCCACGGACGTAACGTAATTATTACATCTTACGCTTTTATCCAAAGCGACTTACATACTCAATACTGTGGACAATCCCCACAGGAGCAATTTGGGGTGAAGTGTCTCAGGGACACAACGACATGCTGACTGCAGCAGGGTTTGAACCTGTGACCCCCTGATCCCAACACCAAGGCTATCCACTGCGCCACACACCTCCGTGTAATGGCTCCACGGATTGGTCCATTTGGGTATGGGCACGTCACTGTACCCAGGAAGAAAAAGATAAATCTCCAATGAGGCGTTCTGGGGCAGCATAGACAGGTATTTTCTGTGTTCGAGTTTTACTCGCTACAGGGTGTACTTTGAGGGTTTGTGACTCTGCAGACCGTTTACATGCAGAAAAGGCTACATAACGCTCAAGGGGACGGGTAATAACCAGAAAAGCATGACATGGGACCTTTAAGGAGACATCTAAAAATCGAGAAAATACCCTCCAGAGGGTTAAGGAAAAGGGTACATTTTATTTTAAAAGACAATGAAGACAGGTTATATTGATTGATTGATATATTTATTATATCCAAAGGCAAATTAATACTTAGTCCCCTGAATCTGGAATAATGTACAATTCACAGCACAGCCTCACAACGTCAGGAACTTTTCATCTACAGATTGCTTTGGTCTGGCTTTACTCTTCACCAGGGGCGTCGCCTGGGGTGGAAAGCCCCGGATGTTTTTTCTTTAGGCCTGGGCTGCGTTTCACTTCTCTTATTTTTCATTTCCTCGCTCCTCGGTCT
>CALSBZ010004409.1:315504-335769 GCA_943591055.1 Gobionotothen gibberifrons
CACACACACACACACACACACACACACACACACACACACACACACACGATCTAATGTCATTGACTTGATTGCAGGATTGCTGAAAACACAGCTAAAGACGTGGACATTTCTCAGTCTGTGTGTGAGCAGATGGAGAGAAGCTTTACCAAATCCAAATGGAAGGTGAGTCACACTTCTATTTATAAATAAAGCTTATGATGTCATATTTTATCTTAAAGGTCCCATGTCATGGCCATTTCTATTGATCATAATTCCATTGTTGAGGTCTACTAGAAGAGATTTACATTGTTCAATGTTCCAAACTGATATTGGTTTCTCATACAGCATCTCTGTATAGTATGTGTATTCACTCTGTCCTACACGGCTTGTTGGAGCTCCTGCCCCCCCCCTCCCTGTGAGCCCAGTGGCCGTCTGCGAGACAGCGAGACACAGCGAAACCCAGCCCGAGCACACACACACACCCGCAGCCTGGCGGGGAGATTTTTTCAATATTGAAGTTAAAAGCATCAATCTGGTGCACTTTGAGAGCAAAATTAAGAGATCTATGGATACATCTCTCAACACCCATATGAAACAGAACTGTAAACAGATTTTTCTTTATGGATATTTTACAAATCACTCTCCTTTTAAACTCTATTCTTGTTTTGTCATATAGTATTTCATAACTGTTTTTCATTTATTCTCTCTGGCTGTCCATCTCATAATGTCAATAGGAATATCATTCAGAAGAATTATAATTTCATGCAAAAATCTGTCACAAAAAGAGGTTGCACATTTAAATTCAGGTGTTGTTATGGCAACGTCAGTGGCCACATTGACTGCAAATACGTTCAAACATGCTGTCGACATGTAAAGCAGTGGCAACTATGCCACAATTTCAGCTGACTTTTTCTCAGAAATACTGTCACATAACATCCATATATTTCAGTGCTACGCTGATGCTTAGCTAAGCTAACTATGAAACACTTTAACTGACAGGACTCAGGATCAACTGTGTACTGTAAGGTAGCTTCTAGCTTCATGTCGAACAGTAAGTCAACATTTTCCAGAGAGCTTTCTTTGAAATCACCAGGTAACGCTAAAAAACACAACATTTAGATTGTATGACGAAGTGTTTATTTAATATATCTGGCTATCTATAGCTACTTGCTAACGGTTTAGCTTACCCCCGCGATTCAAAGTAACGTCAACGTAGCTGTAATTTATGCTTTGCTTACATGTTCGCATAACTTGGAAGTTTACTGACATTGACATACCTTGTTCCAGAGGTGTGGACTCGAGTCACATGACTTGGACTCGAATCAGACTTGAGTCATCAATTTGATGACTTGAGACTCGACTTGACACAATCACAAAACACTCGCGACTCGACTTGGACTTGAACACCAAAGACTCTGGACTTGACTTGGACTTGAGCCCTCTGACTTGAGGTGACTTGATAATTTAATTCAGAGGTCTCCAACACGCCGATCGCGAGATGCCGCTAGAAGAGCAGACTCCTGTCGGGGAGAGCAGAATCTCCAGCCACTTCTACTCTTGCTGAGAATCCTTGCAGGCAGGGGCGGGACTTTATTTAGCTGGGCCACCATGCGGCCAATCATATGCGAGGACACACTAGGATCATACCATTATGTGAAAGAAGGGTGGGGGTACAGCAGGTGTAGTGGTACAGGCCAGCTGCACAGAGCGACGGGGAGACGGATTTAAATGCAAGCTAAATGCAAGCGCGTCGGAAAAAGTCAAGAAATTAGCGAAAACCGAAAAAAGAAGCAGCATCTGGCTGCATTTCAATGATATTGGAGAAAGCAAAGCTGAGTGCAGGATTTGTAAAATGAAAATAACCTTCAGAGCAGGTTTTTCTTTTGGTAACCACTCAGGATTTATTGTCAGAGGTGGGAGAAGTTCAGATCTTGTACTTGAGTGTAGGAATACTCGGTTACAATAAAAAGTCCTGCATTCAAAATGTTACAAGTAAAAGTACAAAAGTATTAGCATCAAAATATACTTAAAGGTCCCATGTCATGGCCATTTCCACTGATCATAATTCCATTGTTGAGGTCTACTAGAAGAGATTTATATTGTGCAATTTTCCAAACTCACATTGGTTTCTCACAGCATCTCTGTAAACTACGTGTATTCACTGAATTTCACTCTCTGCCTTTAATGGCTCGTTTTAGCTCCAATAGCTCCAGCCCCCACCCTCCCTGTGAGCACAGTGTGCTCTGATTGTGACTAATAAAGAGCAGTTTGATTATTGAGTATTATTCTGTTGATCTATGTCATTACATTTGGTGAAAAGCACATAATGACTTGTTTATGACTCGATTTGTCAAAGTTTAGGACTTGGACTTGACTTGAACTTGCCCATCCTGACTTGAGACTTGACTTGGACTTGAGCGCAAAGACTTGAGACTTGACTCGGACTTGCAAAACAACGACTTGGTCCCACCTCTGCCTTGTTCTCCTGGCTCAAGTGGTGGCTCTGGGGTTGTTGTGTGAGCCACCACTTGAGAATTGTCGTCTTTTTAAAGAAAAAAATGTCTTATGTCCATCTTCAAAAACTCTGAGTCCGACTGACAGTTTATTTTAAACATTGTCACAGCTCACAGGATAGGTACCTGCCAATAAGACAGATGTTTATTTCCATTCAACTCTCTGGTTGGTCTGGTGTCTTGCCTCTGTTGCATTCACTGAACACGGGAAATTACAATCCTGCCGTCCTCTCTAGTGTCATGATGAGGTTCAGGTAAAGCACGGTTAATGTATTATTTGATTGATTCAATCATATAATACATGACTTTGAGAGTAGGCAATCTAGGCATATTAACAAAATTAATATTATATATATATATATTTTTACCCGTGTATTTATTTTTGTGCTAGGGGGCCATTAGTGGCTGCGGGGCCCTAAGCGGCCGCTTAT
The DNA here is from genome assembly GCA_943591055.1 of Gobionotothen gibberifrons. Classification (NCBI taxonomy): domain Eukaryota; kingdom Metazoa; phylum Chordata; class Actinopteri; order Perciformes; family Nototheniidae; genus Gobionotothen; species Gobionotothen gibberifrons. The sequence continues at coordinate 318,428 of CALSBZ010004409.1, forward strand.
GTCGCTTAATGGGTCGGGCCGGCTCTGGTGTCCCATCCTAGTGTTAGGAGCAGTGGACTAGTGTGTGGATTGGTCCAAATGGACCAATCCACTGACTTAACGTAACGGCTCCACAGATTGGTCCATTTGGACCAATGGGTCCATTTGGGTATGGGCACGTCACTATACCCAAGAAGTAAACAATGGAAAAAGAGAAATGTCCAACGAGGCGTTCTGGGGCAGCACAGACAGGTCTTTTCTGTGTTAGAGTTTTACTCGCTACAGGGTGTACTTTGAGGGTTTGTGACTCTGCAGACCGTTTACATGCAGAAAAACCTTCATAACACACAAGGGGACGGGTAATAACCAGAAAAGCATGACATGGGACCTTTTTAATGTGAACATTTGAAACATACTGCGCCGATTACCAAACAGTGATAAAAGGATTATGCTAAACACGTTTTTAATCAACATTCAAATATTTGTTTTACACCATGACAACTTAGGTGGTTCTACAATTAAGCATTATATAACTATCAGAATGTAAATAAGCAGCACAACAAAGGGAACAAATATTTGAACTTTAGTAATATAAGGAAAAAGTTTATTGGAAATTAAAGCTTCAAATACAAGTTGACAAATGCCATAAACTCTTTATTGACACTCTATTGTGTAAAATGTTAACTCTATTATTGCATCTGATATTTGCTTTTATATTTAATAATGTCATTGAGACACAATAACTCTGTACTCATTTCATTTAATCTGATATAATATAATTTTGAGGTTGAGTAAATGGTTCATGATTTAGTGACTTCTTCTATATAAAACCATCCTGTTCATGACAGGCTGTCCTGACGTACAGACACGTGTCATGGCACACGTAGCAGCGGTGTAACTCTCTCTTTGCAGGGGTAGACATTAAGGGTAAAAGGCCACTGGCCCTCCGGGCCGGTGGAATTGTATTATCACTGGCCCCACCATTGTAACCACTGGCCCGGAGCATTCGTCCAAAAAAAATCGACTAATAATGAAGAAAATTAACACATTTGTTGCAATAGTAATGTATGCACGAACTACATTACTACAACATTTGAATAATCAGTTATTCCTCATTTCCCTCAATTGTTCATATTTGGTTTATTAAAATAATTATATTGTGGTCATTGTTAAAAAATGTCTGCTATTATTATGAATATTATTATTAGTATAATACGCTTTCTGCCTTCCTGTCATTAGGAGTTAGAAATGTAATGGCTATGTAATAGATTCGATTAGAACCTTCATTCTCCTAAACTGCTGGGACATTTCCCTATAGCCAATACCTTTATATGTTCTAATCTTCACTTACTTGTCAGCATTGATGTACAGAGCCGACAGAAGACCTTGTTTATATTGGCATCATATTGAGAGGTGCAGTGACGCGTCCTAAAACCAGGAAGTAAGCTGCTGGTTCCCTCGACAAAAAGCAATGGGATTTCTAAACAGGATTTTGAAAAATAGCTGGAAATAAGGTCTGTGGAAAACTAACCTGTTCAGCCGGATAATATCCACATGTCTAACCTACTTTTATAATTTTCGAATCATAAATCTAATCGGTAGATTATAAAAGGGTTTTAGGACGCGTCACTGCACCACTAGAAAACAACTCCATCGATCAAGCTGGCTGAAACGTTCTCTCCCTCTTCTTCTCATGCTCCCTGTCACTCTCCTTTAACTCCTCCGGTGACTTTCTTTTATTTGAAGATAGTTTTTTGCCCGGCGCTTGGCCGGTTAGCGCTGGTATTAAAACCATTTTGGCGATATGGTGGCGCGATAGTCTGTAGTGAACGAGCGCGCTCCCGCTCACGGGAGCCTGCTCGCGCTGTGCTCCGCAGCAAACAGCTGTTTGCTTTTCACCCAACAATGACAACCGCCTCACAAAACGCTATGTTGTAGCGTTAATAAACGAAACAATTTAACAACATTGCTAGTCAAAATACCAATACCACAGGACAATTTTTTTTAAAGCAATATTTTTAGTGGCCGGAGCGGGCAAGTGGAAAGTACGTTATGCTGACCCGGGGTGTCTAAATAGTGCTTCCGGGCCAGCGGGCCATTTATAATGTCGAGCCCTGCTTTGTATTTCACGTTTCCCACAGCAAGCCTTCCACGCAGCCTCAGTGGTGAACCACATGAAGAAACTGCAGTCGTCCCTTTCCGAGCCCCTCCCCCTACATCCCTGCAGCCCTGAGGCCCTGGACCCGAACGGGAACCTGGTCCCGGGGGCTGGCAGTCCGTCCTGCAGCAGTGCTGAGGAGTCCAGAGAGGGCAAAGACTTCCTCTCAGAGACTGACGCTGCTTTCAGGCCCTCCAAGAGGTGGGAGCTGTTCCAGAGCCAGACAAATGTTGATATTGCAGTAACTGTATTTGTGTCAGGGGTCTGGGTTTGAACAGTGACATATCGTCTATGATTATCTATAAGTCTTTCCAAATTGTGGTGTGTTGCAGTGTGGACAAAGTGTCTCAGAGGAAGAACCCGTCCATTCAGTCTGGAGTGTGTTCTGTCATGTGATTGGCTGCCTAACCAAGATGAATCCCATGCAGGTAAAGAGTCATCGCTCTTGTTCAGAATATAGATGTTAGTTAAATGACTCTTTAAAACCAACTTGTTCATATTAATAACTCATTTTCAAAAATGTGTGTTTTTTTGTTAGAATTGAAGGCACTCATTTCGTGGTATGAAGATGTTGACACTCAGCTTTGTCCTCTCTGCTGCGGTTTACACACACATGGAGTATCTGCACTATAAAAAACACTTTCACAAGCAAGGCCTGTTTATAATGAGGAGGAACAGAAACAACAGGAATTCATCATTTAGAATTCATACAATGTGTGTTACGCTGATTGTATTTATTTTTCTGTATATAACTGTAAATATGTCACTAAATACCATCAAAGTGTATTTGTTTGGAAAAGATTCATGTGAGATATGCAAACGTATTACGGGTTCTATTTGACTGACGTGGCTGCTATGAAATGTAACAGCGTATTTGTATAAACTGAAACTTCAGTCATGTTGTTTGTGTGCTCTGTATCTTTTCTAATATTCCTAATGTATATTCACCATTGGACTTACAGAATGTATGAGTGTACCTTTCACTTTTAAACATTGCAAAGGAGATTTTAGGGGAAGTATTGTTATGTTCAATTCATGCTGGATTATAATTCTGATTTCCATTTTACAAAAAGATGGTTTATTTTATTTATGAGATGAAACTTTGATTTCAGTGATATGTAAATGATCTGCTGTCTTGTTAAACAACTGAACTCAAGTGCCACACTCTGGAGGAAATATCTATCACCACTAGTGATGTCGTGGAGTATTCTAAATGAGCACATGTAGTGACATTCTGTTAGTGGTATTTATAGGTATGTAGTACTTGTATCTAGTACCATGCTGACATCTCCCAGGAAGCTCCAACGCATGCATCAAAGTCATACAAACCTTTATTTAAATACTACAGACTCTGCACAAACAACAGATGCAATACAAAGAATAAATAAGTTAACATTCACCCTTTTTCCGTTTTGTATTATTCAAATGCAATAATTGTGGTGCAATGTTCACAGTGGAGAGTATTGCTGCTGACAAATAAATCCTATTTGTGTTTATAAATCCTATTAGGGTTAGCTCTTTGCTCTCATAATAACAGAAGCTGTGTTTTCTTTTCAAATAAAGTGCTAAATGATGAAAATGAAACTGATGGACTCAAAATATCACAATGTGTTTGACCAAATATTGAAATGCACCTACGTAATGTCATAATACTGGTACTAAGTATTTACACACATTCTGAGTTAAATAAATGGAACCCTCACTATTGTTACATTGTTACTTACAATGGTCTTTAATGTTCAATAGAGTTCTTTTGGGATAAAGAGTACTCAGTTATGTGTCTTCCTGAACCCTCTTTCTGCCCCCCCCCCTTCTATCACATTCAACTCCAGATAATGACGTCCTACATTTCCCACAATTCATTGAACTGCCAGAGAAGAGGTATAATGTAATAGACAGGAGTTATAGCAATGTTCAAAAGGAAAGAAGTGACAGCTTTCTTTCTGACAGTAGAAGCAGTGTGTGTGTGGGGGGGGGGGGTATGAGGGGGTATGAAGTGTGGCTCCTGGGATCCTGGGAGCCTCTCAGCCATGGCAGATGGCAGATTTCAGACGAAGCTCTTCCAAAAGAACTTTAAGCTTGACATCCAGCCCTTCAAGCTGTGAGGACTTCTTTAGGATCTCGCCCTGCAGCGACCTGAGGGACTCGGCTTTACCTGGACAAAAGAAAGTAGAGGAAGTGACTGAGGGTGTGATCAAACACTGCAAGAACAACTTCAGTCAAAGTACAAATACTACTGTCTCCCATTGTCTGTGCCTTGCTTTGTAACAAACGTCTGGTGTCTGTATATGTGACAATGCTTTTGTCGTCACCTGTCCTCTAATCATTCTGAATAATACAAGTGTAATTCTAGTTTCAAAAGTAACTCGTTATGAAAAGTGGATCTTTTCACAGTATCATATAGTTATGGTTATTATATGATCCGGTTTTTCAACATGTACTGTACTTTGTCAATGTGCACCAAGATAAATGAAATAGATTAGTAGTACAGCACAGTATCGTACCATATCATATGTGTTTTCATTTTTACAAAGTAACCAGTAACTATGAGTGTTCAAATGAATGTAGTGGATCTTTACAGGATAGAGTAGGACATCTGGTTCTAAAGGTTTGTGTGCAGTGGAAGTATAAAGTAGCATCAAATGGAAAAACTAAAGAAAAGTACAAATACGTTTATTTCTGGCAATATCCAGATGGCCAAAAGTGAGACTTAGGGAGAAACTGCATGTAGATCAGTCATTACTTAGAACCTCTTAGAATCAGAGGGGAGAGTTCGGGTGTATTTATCAAGCATCTCACATTCACCCGGTGGAAGGACATTCAGCTTAATGGTGAAACCTTTCAAATCCTCCCTCAGCAGACAGGAAGACTTATTTATAAAGGGTTCTTATTTGAGAGTGACTAACATTACTAAAAGGTTAATGAAATTAAAAGTTGAACCACTCACTTGGTGGTTTGGTGTGCTGCATTACCAGAGGTGAAAGAAGTACTTTACTTGAGTAAAGGTAGAAATACTATGGTCTTAAAATACTCCGTTACAAGTAGATGTGCGAAATGTTACTTAGGTAGAAGTACAGAAACAATATGTACCGGTACTTGTAGTATCAAAAGTCCTTTCACAATATTCTATTTTTGATATCATATTTAATATCCTGTTTTTATCACTAACAAATACAAATCAGGGCATTTTAATGTTGTAGTGTGTCAATGTGAAGCCAATTTAAGATACGTAAAATGAAAATACTGGTTTGAATTTTTGTATATTGGTAGTGCAGTACTGCATCATATCATATAAGCAAATCACATGTTTTAATATGTTAACAGTAAATAGTTACTATTAGTGTTAAATACATGTAGTGGAGTGAAAGTACAATCTTTGCTTCCAAAATGTAGTGGGGTAGAAGACTAAAGTGTCATTAAATGGAAATGCTCAAGTAAAGTACAAGTATGTAACCTAATACAGTTATGTGAAATGTGTTGACATAAAACATTTAATTGAAGTTTTTTCAGTGCACTTTAGCATGGTACTTGAGTAAATGTACTTCAGTACCTTCCAGAGCCTCGGTCATGGTGTCGGTGGTGTTGGCCAGATCTCCAGCGTCCTGCTTTAACTTGGCCAGCCTGTCCCCCACGGGCCCCGCCCCCCCCCTCCGGGCCCTTGGCCGCAGCCTTGTCCTTCAGCTGCTGCAGCTTCTCCTCCAAAGGCACCAGGTCCTACAAACACGCACACACAAACACACACATATTTGAATTCTCCAACAATACCCAGCAACATTAACATATATGAGGTACTTATATTTAAATTGAGTATTTCCTTTTCCTGCTACTTCATACTTCTACTCCACTACAATTTGGAAAATAAACATTCTACTTTTTACTCATTTATTTGACAATATTAGTTACTTTGCAGCTACAAAATCTTATTACAAAAATGTAATGTAATGTAAAATATCAGCTGTAAATTGTATTGTAAAGTTAATAGATCATTCATTGGAATCCGGTGATAACTATATATATTATTGTTTCTACAGTGGTATTGTTACTTTGACCTAAGAGTAAGAGCTGAGGACTCTTCCGCCGCTGACGTTGATACGAATGTAAGTGGTGTGACCAAGTATTTGAGACACTTGAGTTCAGTAGAATAAAGAAAGCCAAAAGCTATGACCTCAGGCCCAGATGGTTCTACGTCCTCTTTGTTAACTTAAAGGTTTCTTTTAAAACACGCAGAGCAGGTCCCCCACCTCCTCAGCAGCATCTGCCTCATCTTGAGCCTTTTCTGCGTCTCCCTGTGCATCCTCAGCCAGCTGGCCTCCGTTCTTCAGCAGCTCTTTAAGCTCGTCCAGCTGAGGCTTCATGGGCTTTATCAGTTTGGACACATCATCCAGAGTCTTCTCCGCCGGGATCAGCTGCTCTTTGGTCTGCATGAAGAGAACCACCAAAGCTCAGTCATTCTTTCTTTGGAATGAATGTGCCCAACGCCAGCTACGTTTGATGTGTCCTACCTTGTTAAGGTTGTCGCTCAGGTTCTCTATGAGATCCATGCTGTTCTGCAGTTTGACATCCAGGTCAGCGAGGGAGCCCTCCTCCGAGACGATGCCTTCCAGCAAATTATCCACACCGTCCTTTACTCCTAGTGCCGTATCCCTGTAGTCAGAGAGAGAACTTTGACATCAACCCGACATAAATCATCACAAAAAGACACAGCAGAGCATCCTCAGGAGGAGAGGAAGGAGGGCCCTGTATTTATACATTTGGATTTCAATTGTATTCCTAATAAAAATGAAAGGGGCAACTTTCGATGAAGTCTTAAATGTTAATGATCTCAGTCTCAGTAACAGGATAATAAGATCTGTGTGTGCCATTTTGGATTTGTTATCCTAAACTCAACGTAACTAGAACAGATGTGATGCTAGAAAAAAAGGACAATCTTACAACATTTGACTTGAAAATACTACATCTATAATGTATCGTACAAAATGATTGTGGTTTAAAAACGTCAACATCTTGATGAATGTTTTCAACCTGTTTAATGATATATTCCGTGATGTAACACTACATGTCCTTGATAATAATTGCATTATTCATTTAGGCTCAAATCTGTAGTTTTTCCACCTTGGCCTTTTTATACGTATATTTCATTAAACAGACTGAAGCGTCAGCAGTGTGCTCCTGAAGGCTGAAGCCCACCTGGCGTCCTTGGCTTCCTGCAGCAGTTTCCTGGCTGTCTCCAGCTGTGGCTCCGCCTCCTTCAGCACGGCCGTGCTGTCAGGCAGGTTGGCGGCCAGGTCCTTCAGCTCCTTGAGCTTCCTCTTCAGAGCATCCAGGCTGAGAGGTAATTTGGCTTTCAGGATCCAGTCGCTCACCTCCTGGATGTGGGTCAGGTTGGAGGAAGGGTCTGCACAGAGAGCAACAGAAACAACTTAGCCAATTAGTTCTGGAGCCAGGCGAGCCTGAGCCTCAGACAGCACAGCAGCTGTCCAGCTCATAGTGGAGCGTAGAAATAAGCAGCAGCCTTCGCACCAATGAAGAAGTTGTAGCAGTGTGTCAGTCGGGTGCTATGGAAGCAATGCTTATTTATTTATTATATTTTTGGAATGCTCACGTTTGTACAAGTGGTTGTTAAATGTTTTTCGATGTGACGGAGCAGGATGTACTTTTTTAGAGATGTGTCTGTCTGTTTTGTTTTAAAAAGTGTGTCATAACGGATCCCTTGTCTTTGATCTGCATCTCCCAATGGGAACAATGGAATAACCTGAACCTGGAACCTTCCTTCCATATATCAGGGGAGGGGGTCAGATGTATGTGGTGGGGCACCAGCCGCTCCTCGCTATATTCTGCACCACAACAATGTTTACCTGATAGGAAATCCTTGAGATCTTTCACAACGTCACGTGTCTCCTTCAAGTCGTCTTCTAGATCTTCTCTGGCCTGCTTCATCTTTTCGGACAGCTTCTCTGCAGTCAGTCTCACCTGATTGGTGTTTTCCTGTGCATCCTGGAGCTGTAAGGGATTGATGCTGTGTTATACAATGCCTATAGAATCTGAAAATATTGCTTGTAAAACCGCAGCAGAGGTGTTGGAGTGTGTGTGAACCTTCTCTGCAGCGTCGGTGATCTTCCCAGAGAGCCGGTCCAGTCGCTCCTTCACATCCTTCACATCAGCGTCGGCCCTCTTGCTGAGCGGCAGGGCACCCACACACTTTTCACCCTTTTTACAAGGTGGGGTTCCCTCCGGAGGACACAAGTCTTCCCCCTCACACTTCAGAGGGGTGCAGGGCTCTGAGCGGACACTGCCACATACCTGAGAACATAGGAGCCATGGTCTCATTGTAGGAAACAGCCATCAAACAGCAGGTGTTGATACAATTCTCAATGAATGCAAAAGTAATCAACCAGTATCTTCAAAGCTGTAGTTTTGATAATGCTCAGTAACAAAGTAGAATTACTATTAGTATTAAGTACGGTACTTGAGTACAATTTTGAGTTACTTGTACTTTACCTGAGTATTTTCAGTGTATGCTACTTTTTACTTCCACTCCACTACATTTTAGAAGCCAATATTATACTTTTTCTTCACCACATTTAACAGCTTTTGTTGCTTGTTACTTTTTAGGTTTAAGAAATCTTATTAAATAAACTGATATATATTTCTATAGTTAAAGATATCCAACAGCATATACAGTTATTTAAATGAGCTCTACATCACATACCAGTTGTTATAAAAACAAATCAATAATCATAATAGTAACCCAGTAACTCAATATATATAAGATTCTAAAATGGGCTATCATGCAAAGTAGTACTTTTACTTTTGGTACTGGCATATTTTGATGCCGATACTTTTGTACTTTTTGAATGTAGTATTGCTCAAATCTGAGTACTTCTTCCAACACTGATGGTGCCACAAAGCACACGGTATCTGTCTCCCTGCCTGAGGCTGGCAGTCACCTGTCTGGCAGCAGGAGTGAGGTCCGGTCGGGAGGCTATGTCTCTGGTGTTGGCGGGCTGTATTTGGTCGCGAATGTCATTAGTCTCTTTTCTGAGATCAGCTGATTCCTTTACTGGGGTTTTGCTGTCATCCACTTTCTTAGCTGCATCGGTAGACTCATTGTAGGCGTTCTTGATGGTAGAAAAAGCTCCTAATGGGACAGTTAAACAAAACACAAGTAAATTCTACGATGTCCCCATAAGAACGTATTTTTGAGAGAAATGGTGGAAATTGTGCATTTTGATTAGAGCCACATAAGAGAGATTCTATTTTACCCTCCTGTTTTGTTTGATCGGTCTGTTTTAACTGCTCTTATATTAACATAAAAACCTACAAAATTGTATTTAACACCCTTTTAATCTGTAAATAATGTCTCAGACCAATGGTTTACATGAATAACTGCAGTAAACATACAAAGAATAGACACTGAAAATGTATTCCAAAATTAAAATGTTATCAAATTGTACTATCTGAAGAACATAATCTGGGGTTACCCATTCATTTCCTATGGCGGTCATTTTTAACCGGGAACATAGTTGACTAAACCATCATAATGTAAAAGTGGTGATCAGCAATTTCAAATGTTTAAATGCCTACTGTGGAGGATATCATCAGGCCTCAAGGCAATCCAATGACAAACACAATATTTATGACTAAATGATGAAATCAGTCAGATTTGACCCGGACACAACAGGAGGGTTAAATCATGCACACAAATAACTGCAAACAATGATCTGTCACTAGGTGTAGTGTGTAGCGGTGATGGTGTGTCCTTGTTTCTGACCCGAATTGTTTTGACTGACGGAGTTGTCCTTTGCATCTTTCTTGGCTTTGTACTGCAGAGTGAGACTGTCCAGCAGAGCCTGCAGTTTGTCCAGCTCTGAGCCCAGACCAGGAGTTCTTTCCTTGGGGGACAGCTCATTGTTAACCTTGTCCACCTGGTCCCTGCAAGACAAAATTAGGCACCAGTTAGAGAGAAAAACCCAGAAGTTAGCGGGTTCCCATGTTTCCTCTGTGGAGCCTGACCTGAGCTTGTCCAGTTTGGACAGAGCTTCATCGATCTGTGTGGTGGTATTGAGTGGAAGAAAGATGGACCCCCGGATCAGGTTCAGGCTGTTCTCCAGGACCCGGATGCGAGGTCCAAAGTTTCCAAGATCACCAGAACCTCCAGGACGGACAGGGATGCTGGGGGAGAGTCTCCCCAGGGCTGAGCTCAGGTTCTGTCTCTGGGCGTCCAGCGTGAAGAAGCAGGAGGGACATGTGGTGCAGCCCGGGAAGGAGTCGCAGTGTCCCCGACTGCAGGAGTCGCAGCGGGGCCCCGTGACACCCGGCCGGCACAGACACACTCCGGTCTGCTTATCACAAACTTCTGGAAGTGTTCCTTCAGCATCACACCGACACGCTGCAGAGGAAGAGACCATTACAAGACGATAATAAACACTAAGGGGACCCTCAGGGGACCCTCAGGGGCCCACACAGTTTAATAAAGTTGTTTTTAAACCTGCTTTACTGCTGCACTCCAATACCTCAGTCATTAACACGAGAGACACAATACTACAACTGAAAATAATCTACACATTTCACTTTGGTTGAACAGTTTATATATAATAAATATAAATACACATTTTAATTATTATATTTTGTGATATACATTTTTATAATTTCATAACAAGACAGATATCACTACACACACTGACCACACTTGTACATGTTGTTATAATGCATTTCCCACGTAAATGTCCAAATATATTATTATTACATGAATCGCTAGACAAAAATGATTACAGATATAGTAGCCTTGAAGAGGCCTGCTTTAATTGGAATGAAGCCCCCCTGTACACCCCACTACAGCAGCCTTGGTTCATGTCTTGAAATAAGCATTAAGAATGGACCTGGGACTGTAATCTGGTACAAAAACATAACTGAGACCAGATTAGCCTGTGCTAAACACGGGATCTGAGAGTGAACAATATCTTGTTTTTATTTATTTCAATGAAGTACTGTCAGTCCTGCACAACCCGTTTCTTTATTAAAGATATTTAAAAATGTTTGGGTTGTTTTTCTTACAACGTATCTTCTTTAACTGTGTTTATGTATGCCCCATATACACATAGGCAAATCCCTGGTATGTGTAAACTTACTTGGCAGTAAACCTGATTCTGATTCTGAACCTTTCTTAAATGTGAATCCAACATGTACTGAATATACACAATTAAACAAGATACACTTGTACCTTAAAACTCATCTCCAATGGAGTAATGACATCCCATGACTCCAACAAATGGTTTATGAACCACAAAAGGAGTAAATGAGTAATGAGAGAGAGCTCACGCTTGCAGCCGATGAGAGCGTCTCCGTACGTGTTGTCGGGGCACTCGGTGCATCCTCGGCCTCCAAAGCCCGGTCTGCACTGACACTGACCGGTCACCTGGACAGGAGGAAGCAGAGACGATTATAGTCACTACTGTTTTCAGTGTAGTCACATTGTCAGTTGATATTCACTGATACACTAAAAAAACAGAGACGTTGACTTAACTAAATGAATTATGTCAACAAATCATACACAATTGTTTTAGGTTAGCTGAAAGCAATAATATTAAGTTTAAATAAAAAAAGAATCGGTTTAACTAGATACTATTGCTTTCAACTAACCTAGTACAGTTATGTGGAACCTGTTGACGTAATACATTTAATTAGAGTCAATGTTTCGGTGAAACAATCATTTGGGAATGATTAAGGGATTAGGGGAAACGTTTTTATAACTGAATTGATTTTATATTGAATTTCATTTGTACTTCTATTACTCTTTGGGGTCAAAGGTGGTACCTGGTCACATGTGTCGCTGTAGGACCTGGTGGGGTCACAGTTGCAGGGGGTGCAGCGTCCTGACAGAGAGGGTTTCCAGTAACCTTTAGAACACACTTCACAGGTCAGGCCGTGGAAGTGAGGACGACACGGACACTGGCCGGTGATCGGGTCACACACCTCTGTCAGAGAACCGTCCACAGAGCAGGAACACTCTGCACAGAAGGAGCAGTTAGGAAGATCCCCGGACACACACTTCAGACTGAGTGATCCACTGCAGTAACAGTGAGTATAACGAAGGTTTCAAATGGAAGCTAAAGAAGAGTGAAACATCTGATATCTGGGGATTATGTGTTTAAGGATTCTCAAATTCAGGAGCATGCACTGAGACCCTTCCTCTGATCAGGCTAAGCTAGTATTGCTGAAACAAAGTGTGATATACAGTATATTATTATGTTATACTCACTGGAGCAGCCCAGAGGGTTGGAGGTGCTCAGGCCGTAGTAGCCTCTCCTACAGCGGTCACAGCGGGGCCCTTCAACATTCACCTTACACTGACACAGACCTGTGCTGTCGTCACACCGGCCCCCGTTCACCGTCCCCTCAGCACTGCACACACAGCCTGCAGCAACAACACAAGGATGTTACACAAGAGAATATGTTGCACATTTTGCATTCTCAATTCAAACATGCATGCCATTGTAAGATTTGTTTTGTGTTGCATAACATAAAGTTCAGAGTGCTTTCCATCCCACTGATGATCCACTCACGTAGGCAGGCATCAGGGCGGTCCATGTGGCTGTGGGGGTTGGGCTGGTAGCCTGGGGCACACTGGTCACACTTTGGCCCTGTGGTGTGGTGCAGACATCCCTCACACACACCTCCACTCTTCCGCCCGCTGGCCTCGTACACCGCCTGGTCGAAACGGCAGCGCTGAGCGTGGTTGTTACATTCACAGCCTGAGGAGAAAAGAACAGTAATAATTAGTTAACTGTTGATATTTGATCCCCAGCCACTGCAGGCAACATGTCCAATAAACTAAACCTCAAATCAGAAAAGGCTTCAGCGTGTGAGTGAAGGCTCGTCTCATGAGCAGGAGCACTTTGTGTGGCAGGCAGCCTTTGTATGAATGTTTTAATGCTGACTTGTAAAAGTCAGATTTCCTGTTTCCAGCCTCCACCGTGACAGAGCTGGACACCAGTGAATGCCAATATCAACCTACAAGGTTAGCAATGATACATCCAGTAAATGACCTCACCCAAACTGCAGAGGTGGAAGAAGTACTCAGATCTTGTACTCAAGTAAAAGTTAGTAGAAATACCACAGTGCAGGAATACTCTGTTACAATGGAATGGCTGCCCTTTGTAGAGATTGAGATTTAAGACAAATGTGGAGTGATCTCTTAATTTTTCTCCAGAGCTGTATGTTTCGATTATAATGATTGATCATGAAAGTGTTCTCAAAGCTGGTAAAGGTGCAGCTAGTTTGAAGGACTTTGTATACTGCAGGGTAGCTTGTGGATTTACTCCAGGTGGAACTAAAGTCTGATTTAACACTTGATTAGATTTCACATCATTCATCCACATCTGTGAAGTAACTAAAGGTATTAAATACATGTAGAAGTACACCATGTACCTCTGAACTGTAGTGGAGTAGAAGCACAAAGTAGCAACAAATTGAAATACTCAACCAAAGTACAAGTACCTCAAAATTGTACATGAGAAGTGTACTTGAGTAAATGTACTTTACGCCACTGCAAGACTGTAGCCTTATGTAAAGTAACTTATTCTACTAACTGCTCACTACTTTATTGAATCGCCTGCTTGTTTAGAGGAGGTGAAGCAGGAGCAGGTCTTACGTTGGCAGGCGTGTGTGTCCCCCTCCTCTGCAGGGCTCCAGGGGCGGTCGTTGTAGAGGTCTTCACAGCGCTCACAGTTCACACCTGCTGTGTGATGTTGGCAGTCACACTGAGGATGCACCTGCAGAGAAACACAGAGAAAGGATCACTGCAGCAAATAAAATAATAATAAACAAAGTCTTAGTTCTGAGAATACGGTTCTGAGACATTTGGGGTCGAAGCTGGGTTTAGCATAGTTCACTGAAAAATCTGAAACGTTGACTTGACCTAAATGTATTATGTCAACAGATTTCACATAACTGTATTAGGTTAGTTGAAAGCAATAATATTAAGGTTAAGTAAAAACATTAAGTGCAACTTATTATTTTTGCACTTAACTAACCTAATACAGTTATGTGAAATCTGACATAATACATTCAATTCAAGTCAACGTTTCACTTTTTGTGAAATAAACCAAAAGCAGGAATAAGCTGTATAAAGAAAAACATTTGCCTACCAGCAACTCCATAAACCCCCCCTTCCTCAAACCCCCCCACACACCTGTATGCTGCTGGCCTGCGGGCTGCTGTAGGCCTCTGGTAGGCACCGGTTGGCGTGTCCGTGGCACATGCAGCTGCCCACCACCCTCATCTCCTTCAGGGCGTAGAACCTGCTGAGCGCTCTGCCTGGCAGCCGGGGGACCTCGCCCAGCTCTGTGAGCCTCACCCTCAGCCCCGTCACCCCCGACACATCTGAGGGGTAGAGAGCAGGTCAGCAGCGTACCCTGTGACCCAGTGAACTCATTCATGACAGACAATTGAGAGACTCACCTTCAATCTTTTGGCTTTTGGAAGCTGGAACATAGGCATACTGACGCAAAGGACTGTATTGGACCTGGAAAAGAGACATTTAAATGTCTTTTTAATTTATATAACATCATTGTTTTCCTTCACAGTGTGATTTGCTCTTATTACACAATGTTTTTTTCTTTCTTTGTGAATGCATTCCTGCCCAGGCTTTAACAGGTTGGAACTGCATGTATACTTGTCTAAACATCACATTTATCATGAGTTAAAGCTAAATCAATTACACATTGTTTCCACAATTACAGATACACAACTGCAGGAATTAAATCTAGTTTGTAAATGTGTTTATTTTTAATAATACAGTTCATTGAACCCCTCAAATCACACACAAAAAAGTGTTTTTTGCCTTAAAACCTACCTAGATATTTTCTAAAAAGAGCATATCACCTTAAACTGAATTTGGCCAAATAGTTTGCCCACAAGCAGCAAAAAAAGTGTTTCTGCTGCAAGAAGACACTGAAACAAGGTCTTCTTATGGTGAGGACATCACAGTTCTTCATGTAACAACAATACAAATGTAAACAATGTTATATCTTATTTTAAAATCTGACAGAAACTAAACATTTAGAGAAATGAGCCTTAAAAAAGGTAAAGCCTTACGGTGTGATCTTGGTATGGGTTTGCTCCAGTAGGGGGCAGTGTGTAGCAGTATGTGTGCTCCAGAGTCAGAGGAGTTGCTGTGGGGATGCCAGGAAAAGATTTTGCACAGTCTGTAGCCAGGTACAGGGCGGGCTGCCACCCCCTGCCGTCATCCAGAGTCCTCTCTATAACAAAGGCATTGGGACGAGGACCCTGCAGAGAAATACAAATGCTCTGTGATGCAAAGATACAATACCATCCTAAAGAAGATGTAACCATCCATCAAACAACAGAACAGACAGAAGTGAGTGTGTTTCTTTGTGTTGATGTGATCCAGCATACCTTAAAGCTGAGCTGCAGGTTGTCCAGCTGGAACAGATTGCCCAGGTCCAACTGGAGGGTCACCGGGGTCACCTCTACAGGAAACACAGCACAGCAGCACACATGTTCACAGAGAAATACTTTAATACTCAAATACATGTTTCAGATAGATTTCATGACGTTTGGTTTCCAACAGCCCTATTTTTCTTTCTTTCTTTATCTCTTTCTTTCTTTCTGTGCCCACCTTTCTTGGACTGCCACCATCTCTGCGGTCCGGCGGTGGACAGGACGTCCCGGACAGTGTGGGCCAGCCGAGCGTTTGGGTTGGTGGAGTCACATGGACAACATTTCATCCTCCTCTAAGAATCACAAAACAAACAAACATTAGTATCAACGCACTTTCCCACAGAACGCATTGTAATATTTGTGTATGTACAGTGGCGACTCGTCATTAGGGGCACAGCCCCACCTAGTGTCAGCAGAAAGTAATGCAAATAATAATTCCCAAAATATGCAAAAAAGATATATGTTAAAATATATTTTAAGATCATGTTTAGTCATCTGATTCGTCTGTACATTGCTGTTTTAGTCTGCGTTCTTCTAATTAGTGCAGTGTTTCTCAAAGTGGGGGGCGCAGAGGCATGACCAGGAGAAACAATTGTTATGACAAAAAAAATAAAGAAATACAAAAAGAAATTCATAATTTGAAAAATTATTGATTCGAAAATAATATGCTACAGTACAGTACAAGTACGTCTGGAGCAAGGTCCATTTGTGACACCTGTGGAACGAGACTAGTGAACATGACACAAATGAATTATAAAATACAAATCACACAAACCCGATACAATTTGAAAATGATTTCTAGCAACACAACACCGGTTTCCACAAAGCTAACTGAGGAAAGGTCTTTCTAAGATGAGTATTACCGTGACACTTCATGTGTTTGTATTTGATGAGTCAATATGATTCAAGCTTGAAAGCATAAAATAAACATTGTCGTTATAAGCAGGAAATAAGCATTGAATTATAATCAGTATTTTTTTTCTTATAAAAAAACAGTGAATCTTATTTTAAAGACATGAGAGGATTAAACTCTTACAAACTTGGCTGTGTTCATGTCATGTTGACCTGCCACCTCTCCTCAGTTAGCTCAGAGGCTTATAAACTTGACATATGTGGGTTAAAAGTGATTTAATGTGGAGGCTTTTTCCCAAGGTTTGTGGCTTTTGGCACTGAGGTCCGTCACCTCAAACACACACTGTTTGCATTTAGTTATGGCCAACTGCTGTTGCATCAACTGTACATGTTAGTATGGTAGAAACACATTAAAAATACTTTTTAAGTAATAGTCCCACATTAAGAATATTACGAAAACAAAAGTGTGTTAGAAACACATTGGAAAGGATAAGTGTATGCGGGAATAGGAGGGGTATGTGATACCTGTAATATACAAAGTGTGTGAGAGTTTGATGTTTTCCTATAATGTAGCTGTTTTGAAACCCTAACCCCATTTGTTTGAATTCATTCAAGATTGTTCTCTCATTCTGGATTCCTTTCATAACGTGGAGGCAAAAAAATTGTTCACTTCAAGAATTCAAAATACGAATTGGTAATATCATAATCATATCGGGTGTTAAGTATTATTATGTGTTACTAAATGTGCTGCTCGGAGCAACGTGATGACGCAGAGCGAACAAGATGGGACTGGCCCTCCGAGCTGGAAGTGAGGGCTTTTATCTTTACTATTGTGGGACTTTACTGGTAGTTATGTGTGTGTGTGTGTGTGTGTGTGTGTGTGTGTGTGTGT
>CALSBZ010004414.1:2807-21705 GCA_943591055.1 Gobionotothen gibberifrons
TGTGTGTGTGTGTGTGTGTGTGTGTGTGTGTGTGTGTGTGTGTGTGTCAGTTTTGTCTACATGTCTGTGTCTGGATGTGCAATGTCAGTACACAGACGTACAAACATATTCAACAAAGAGTTCTACATTTTGGGAAATAACATTTCTTGCTCATTAGGAACATTTCCGGAGACAGGACACAGGTAGCTTAGCCAGTGGCGACTCGTCATTAGTGTCAGCAGAAAGTAATGCAAATAATAATTCCCAAAATATGCCAAAGAAATACATGTTAAAATATATTTTACTATCATGTTTAGTCATCTGATTCATCTGTACATTGCTGTTCTAGTCTGCGTTCTTCTAATTAGTGTGCCGATGGAGCCGTGTTGAGCGACGTGGGGAAAGCCCCTCTCTCTGCTGTAGAAATGAACGTGTACTGTAAAAACTACACTGCGCATGCTCAGAGTATTTTTCTATTCAATATAATACAGTGATGCAAACACAGGTATGGTGAAAAAAGAGAGAACTATTCGAAGCAGAAAAAAAACAGAGTAATATACCATCTGACAAAGGCCTGTGCTATAATGCTTCAATTAACTGGCTATTCTTTATAATATACTCAGATCAATAGGAGACAGAGATGTTAAGTTAGAAATCAAGGGTTTTTATTATTATTTACAGCAGGGGTGGGGAACCTTTTTCCTTTAAATGTTTACAACATCCTCAGAGGGCCGTACAAATTATTGAACTCAACCTCTGCTTAAAAAAACTAAAATCACAGCCCATTCATTTGGCCTTTCTCTCATGATGTGCAAAGAAAAAGCAACCTCTTACTGCAGATATCTTACCATGACTCGTGCATGCATGCACGTGCACGGTGTGGCATGACCACCAAAACAGAAAGATATGGACACAAGATGTGTGCAAATGTATTTAGTATCCTATCCATGTGAACATGATTTAAGTGGGGGGGGGGACCTAATCTCCTCTAGGGGGGTCCGGGGGCATGCTCCCCCGGAATTTAAATGTTTTTTAAATATTGAAGTTAAAAGCATCAATCTGATGCACTTTGAGAGCAACATGAGGAGATCTATGGATGCATCTCCCAACACCCATATGAAACAGAACTGTAAGCAGATTTTTCTTTTTGGATATTTTACAAATCACTCCCCTTTTAAACTCTATTCTTGTTATTTTTAACAACTTTTTTGTTACTGTCATATAGTATTTTATACCTGTTTTTAAATGTAGTCTCTAATGTCTCATTAATAACTATAATGATCATATCAAGGTGTGCCTTAACCTCACTGAGCTGAGGTTATTTGAGCCTCAGGAGAGAGCTCTCTTCCACCTGGTTGTAGAAAAGCTCTTTAAATTCGTTAACATAGCTAGCTAACCAGATGCTAATAACAACAGATCGCCACTGTGCTTACAACTAAAGACACAGCCACGCAAACACTGCGGCATGTGTACGGCTCCTTATGGGTACTGCAATATTTGAAGAGCTGGAGCGGCGTTCCGGTGATCTCCGTCACTCCTTTCAGACAAGACATAACCACGTGAAGACACGTTACGCTCGTGTTGTGTTCAATGAACCTGTCCTTAGCCAGGAAAAACAGGCACTCGCTTGTTGAATTATTTAGCGATCTAGATTTCTTCTTCTTTTTTGAAGTGAGAAGTTGTCCGTCAGACGGACAGACGGACGGTTGGTGCAAAACTAAAATACTCTACATACTAAATGCTTCACATCAGTGGTGGAAAGTTAGAGGTCATTTACTCAAGTATTGCTACTTTACAAGAGAATCTTCACATTATGCTTCTTTATACTTTTACTCCAGTACATTTGGTAGGCAAATATTGTACTATCGATTTATATTGTTAATACAAAACATAAATAAACTACTACTTTATTATATATTATTGTAGTCAAGATTTGAGAGGGCTGAGTGGAGTAGGGCCAGCCTGTGAGAATTGACGCCATGCAAAAGTGACAAATATGAAAGTACACCGTACTGCCAGCCCACTAAAAGCACTGACCACGGGAACGTGCCATTGACACAGATTTGAATGTCTTAATCTGTACACATGATGCCTCTTCAATATGTGCCTGTGTTAAACAGAAGCAGCATACAAGCCTGTAACAGGAAGTCCACACACACATATTCAAATACACACAAATGCTGACATTGAATCTACTGATTAACATCTGCAACATGTGTGCTTGTGCTTCTGTTTCACAAAGAGGAAGAAGAGGGAGATGAAGACTGCTTGATTAGTATTCAAATGCAAACATTCCACTTGTGCACATTTAGTATTCACAGCATGACTAATCCTTTATGTTTGCTAGCATTTACAGAAAGCTGCGTGATTGTTCATAGCTGGAGCAGAATGAGACCTTCAGGGCCCTTTAGAAACAAACATGTTCGTATCACATTAATATGCTTAATTTAACCAGATAATGTCCCATTATTCACAATGTTTAACACCGTTAATAATTCCCAAGATTACCACAACATGGTCATTATCAGGAAACAAAGTCTCCTGTCCATGCAGGCCGTTACTGATGCAGAGTTCAGTGGATGCCTGAATGTGTTATGTAAGTGAGTGGATTAGGGGTGGGCGGATCCATCCCAAAATATCGATACTTCCGATATTACGTTACGTTTCAAAATATCGATACTAGAGCCAATAGGATCGATACTTTTATACTTTTTCCCCCCCTCTCCTCTACTTGTCAATTTCATCAAGAACTATGTGCAGACGAACACAAGTTATATGCACTCTCTCTCCACTGCTGTCCTCCTCTCCTCGAGGCTCGCGCACACGCAGCGCGCTCCCTGCCTGAACGCTGATTATCAAGCTGACTGACAGCAGCCAGCAGGACAGCAGCAGCCAGCAGGACAGCAGCAGCCAGCGACTCGCGGGTGCGACATACACACGCACGCACATGATGGCTGAGAGAAAGAGGAGCGTTGTGTGGAGCTATTTCACAACTGTTAATGAAAACTTAGCAAACTGTGATGTGTGCAAGAAGGCAGTTCGCTACTGTGGCCACTTTGTATTGTTATTTTTCATGTTTGCACTTTACATTTGCAAAAGTAAAACGTTTATTTGTCTATAATCATGAAAATGAATTCATATTTAGTCTATTTATGATGCATTCAGCTCAAACATCATGTCATGCAGCTCTCCCCTACATGAAAGTACATGAGATGCTTTTCATCTTAAAAAGTATCGGTATCGGCGATGCTGGCCCTGACATACTTGGTATTGGATCGAATCCAGATTGTGTGGTATCGCCCACCCCTAGAGTGGATGTCAATGAAATCTGAATTGAAACCTTCCGTGGATGTCAACACCATTATATTGTGGACCTATGTTGCAGCAGATGGTTGCTAAGCTACAGTTAGACACTAGTATATGTTTGTTTGTTTCACTGTCGCAACCCATTGTGACACAATACAATTTTTTTTTTTCTGTCACACTGTGTAAATGAGTGTGTTGTATGAAGATAAACAGAGCCAGTAGGTGGATGCTCCGGCACCAAGCATACTGCAGTTTGGAAAAGTTAGTTAGTGTTAGAGAGATGATAAACTGAGATATTTACACCAGTGGAGTTGGAAACAACTCAATTGATAAGTCTAAGGGCTATGCTATCTTTCTATGCGATTACATTTGTGCAGTCCATCCAAGAAGTTAGAATCGCAAGGGCTCTCAACAAAAAACAGGCAATTGTGTTACTGCTTCGAATATCATTGAAAGTGCTGTTATTCAGTGCAGATTATCCTGCTGAAGTAACAATGTATATTAGGCCGAAAACTAACCACATGACTGTCACATGCATGGATGTATAATAACAGGGTTTCTGCAGGTTTCGCCAACTCAAATTTACGACTTTTAAGAACCTATTTCACGGCAAGAAAGTATGAAGGAAAATTGCTATGAAAGAAGAAATACGTCCCATAATGACTTACAAAGTAAATGTATTCATGTTCAACATAAGAACAATGACTGAACATAACAGCATAACAGTACAGAACTGTGTTAGCCAAAAAGTGTGTATGTGTGTGTGCTTGTGTGTGTGTTAGGGCTGTGCAATTCATCGTATTTTAATCGCAATTACGATTTTGACCTGCCACAATTACAAAAACAACATCATTGAAAAACACTATTATTTAGCTTTGCTAGGTTGTGACAGTGCACTACAACATATTTGATCTAATTCATTTTAGTCTAATTTATATTTATTTATCATATTTATATATGTTTAGTAGCTTGTGGAAGTGCGCTCCAAAATATTTGTTGATCTTGTTTATTGGTATTTATTATTTTGATATTATTTATTTAAATGTATAATTTATTTAATTTATTTTTGTAGTGGTTTCTCAGTTGAATTATACGTTCAGGGTAATCAACAGTTAAAAATATACTGTTCAAATTATTATTTGTGTTAAAGTTCAATAAATGGATGTTTTCAAAGTCAATGAATAATCATATTTAATAATCGTGATATCAATTATTGACCCAAATAATCGTGATTATGATTTTTGCCATAATCGAGCAGCCCTAGTGTGTGTGTGAGAGAGAGAGAGAGAGAGAGAGAGAGAGAGAGAGAGAGAGAGAGCTCTGCTGCCTTGGCTACAATATTTCATCGTTGCTGTTGTATGATTGGTGTTTAACTACGGTATTTAGCGTCCACAGCACCTCCGCTTTTAGGGTTGACGTAGACCCGAACGTCGCCCGGAGGTCCCCCAGTGTTGTTGCGGGAGCTGCTGCACTAGCTAACGCTGCACTAGCTAACGCTGCATTAGCAAAACAAACGCTAATTTCTTTTTCAAAAGGTGCAGCGGGCTTCAAACACGTTCCCCTCCACTGGTTTCAACTGTTACAACCGGCTCGTGGGCTGTAACATAAAACTGGGAGACGAGACGAGGGTTGTAAACAATTAAGAGGTTTATTTTGAAATGCCACAAAATGATCCAGCAGCACCAGCAACAGATCCCTGAAGCTGGCCCGGCGTGAGTGCTCAGAGGAGTGACCAGACGTAACCGGCTGGGCTCCTCTTGAAGGCTTCCGGCCAGGTGTAGCTCATCAAGCTTATCAGCTCGTCCCCAGGTGCAGCTCGTCAGGCAATGGAACCTGCAAACACAAACACACATCCAGACGGCACCCCACGTGGTGTGGAGGGGTCGTCACACTCCCCCCCATAAGAAAGGAGTTCCCCTAAGAACACCATCCTCGAACAGATTTTCTCTCACAATCCCTCTGATGTTTTCCTTCATCCTCTTATCCCCAACATCCAAACGAAAATGTTCAGCAACACTGACCAGCTGCTCACGTGAGAAACCCTGCAGTAGCTCCTCTGTAGGCGCCCTCACAAACTCCTCCACACTGTCCATCCTAGCACACTGTATGCAAGCTAACGCTACTACACAGCCTTCACGCTACCGTGGCCCGTCCCTCTAACTGCCTCACAAAACTAGCTAAGCTCCCCGCTAGTCTTCAGGTGCTAGTTATGGCGGGTACTTACGCACTTAATACCGTAAGCTCGGTGAAGCGACCAGCAAACCGGCAACTCCACCTGCAGCCTCGGCGTGCTCCCGAGCTAATAGCTCTAACCACTTTCACACCGCACTAACAGCCCCCCCTACGACCTCCAAGGGAGACCGTACTAGACCTAACAGGGACAGATACCACGGTAGCTAACGATACTGTGTTCGTACTTGCTGCCACACATCCTCTCTGTTATCACAACTGCAAAACACTTACCCCCGTAACGCTACTCCCAAAAATAAATAAGAAATCAGCCGCACTCAGCGAGAACAGCTGTGCAAAATACGTCCCCACAACGGACATATCACCAAACGTACCCAGGTCCAAAGCGACGAGCCCCCATATGTTACAACCGGCTCGTGGGCTGTAACATAAAACTGGGAGACGAGACGAGGGTTGTAAACAATTAAGAGGTTTATTTTGAAATGCCACAAAATGATCCAGCAGCACCAGCAACAGATCCCTGAAGCTGGCCCGGCGTGAGTGCTCAGAGGAGTGACCAGACGTAACCGGCTGGGCTCCTCTTGAAGGCTTCCGGCCAGGTGTAGCTCATCAAGCTTATCAGCTCGTCCCCAGGTGCAGCTCGTCAGGCAATGGAACCTGCAAACACAAACACACATCCAGACGGCACCCCACGTGGTGTGGAGGGGTCGTCACACAACCAAGCACTCAATTTGATGTTTTCCAACCAAATACGGTTGAACTTACTCTTCCCCATATTTATTTGTAAGTAGATTCGAAGAGACATGAGTTTCTGACTGCCGCTAGCTGTAGCTTGGGGTTGCTAGGTTACTCGCTGGGTGTTCTCCGGGGGAAACAAAGTTAGTGATTACTGGTTCCATGTTGATTTATTTCAATACAAATTGTTGGGGGGAACTGAAAGGCTATTACCATACTGGTTACTTTGCAGCCCGGACATTTCCCCCAAAACACATTTAGACGCTGTCGCAAACACAGAAGTACCTTTCAAATCCCATCATTTTTAAGACATTCTAAATCATATTTAAGACCTTTCTTATTTGTTTGGTCATATTTAAGACCTTTTTAAGGCCTTAAACTCAGATAATCAAATTTAAGACTGTTTAAGACTTGTTAAGACCCCGCGGGAACCCTGAATAAGAACTGGATACAGCGTCGGAGGCGGTGTCTCGTTCTTTGGAGAGCTGCTCATTGGCGCATGAGCACAAAATGGCCCAACTTTTGAGAGAGTGAAACGTCACAGATTACCCATCATGCCTGGCTGTCAGAGCAGAAGTACCCGTATGTGCGCTCATAGAGCATGCGCAGTTGTGTTGCCCCTTAAGCCCCGCCCCGCCACTCTCAGATGCGCTTTCATAATGCCGAGGAAAA
Organism: Gobionotothen gibberifrons; assembly: GCA_943591055.1. Lineage (NCBI taxonomy): Eukaryota > Metazoa > Chordata > Actinopteri > Perciformes > Nototheniidae > Gobionotothen > Gobionotothen gibberifrons. Next base: position 9,690 of record CALSBZ010004414.1, read on the forward strand.
TTAGCACATTTTACAACTTGAGGACCTAATGTTTTCAACAAGGGCTATACAAATGTTCATACTAACAAGAACTCGTATCTGGTTGAAATAATTGAACTGACACAAAAGGCCAACCTTGTTCAAAGATTGCAATGCTAGTGATTGAACTGCATTTTTCGTTGCTTAATTGTTTTGGCCTCTGTATGTTTCATTTGAAGTTAAAAAAGAATGTGACTTCACAGATTCTGGTAATGCTACTTAAACCCTTCTTATAATGTCTAATACATGTTTACCTGAAGTTGTAATTCAGAGTCAAAGTGATCTTGATTTATTTTTTACATAAGTGCAAATTGCTTGCATAATTTACTCTTAATTTATTGATGTATTTCTTTTTAATTAAAAAAATATTGTATTTTATTATAAAACAGAATAGGTGATGCATATTTGAAAGACATCCCAATAAATGTTAAGGTCTTTTGAGAATATTCCCGTCTTTATGTGAACTGAGCTAAACAAAGTGTTATAAGTTTAAGTCAAAATGTAATTTGTTTACAGTAAACAAAACACAGTATTGTATTGATGTACATTAGCGTTTTTGCTTTGTAATAAAAGAAAATATTTTAAGCTTTAATAAACAATATTGCCTGCAACAAAATGAAGTATTTATTTTTTTTTTTTTCACAAACTTAAAATCTCTACTTAGATCTAATATAAATATGAGGTTAATCCAAAAGGAAAAATTCAGTTATAACAAAGTAATAAATGTTGTGCGGTCTTCAGAATGAATCATCTTATTACTTTGTGTGAATGTAAATATATCTTAGACGGAAGCAATATTTTTTACTTAACTCAAATAATTTTTTTTAGGTCAAAAAATCAATTTGGAAAAAACAAAAAAAATTGCTGTAACAAATTTGCGAATTTATTTTAAGTTGATCCAAAGTATACATGTTTTCAGTGTACAAGCAAAGAGGGCAGCCTGACTGCTTTTTCCCCTACCACTGAGCTTTGAGTAAAGTACGCTGAGTATAAAGAGTCCCACTGTTCTAAACTGCAGTGCAGTGAGCATGACATTGCATCTACAATCTGCAGGAAAAGTCAAACCAACCATAGCAGAGTAGGCCAAGCACAATATTGAGTAGACACCATTTGTGACAAATCTTGTACAACAAACTGTGCCTACACTCTGACACTGATATATACAGAATACCACCATAAACAAATCATAGCTGAAATGCAACAGCAACCAGTCTCTTCCCCCCTAAAAATACCTTGGTCTCCCAGCATCAGTCTACGGTTTTTAAAGTGACTGCTGATGTGTCAAAGGAACACAATCAGTTATTCAAACGATCATAGTAAATCTTACTGCCCCAACTTCAGAGACAAATGACATTTAGGAACAGGAGATTACCCAGCGCTCCGCTCTATTTATGTTAATAGTTTCAATTCAAATGTATAAATGTTCTTCTTCTATGGTTTATAAATGTAATACACACTTTAAAAATAATAGATTTAATTTGTTAGCACTTTTACAGGTGCTCAAAGACGCTTTACAGATATAGTAAAGAGAAAAGAAAAGAAAGGAACAACAAATAAATATATAGTTAAAGTCAAATAATACAAAAACAATCACACATTAAAAGCCAGATTGAAGAGGTGAGTTTTTGTGAGTTTTTTTGAAGGTGGTGAGGTCAGTGTAGTCTCTGATGGGTTGTGGGAGTGAGTTCCAGAGGGAGGGGGCAGCGACGGAGAAGGCTCTGTCCCCCCAGGTCCGGTGATTGACGCGGGTGGGGATGGATGAACACTTTAAAGCATTCATCAGCACTTGACATGTAGTCTTTTTAGTGTGTTGAATAAAATTACAGGAATATCTAACGAAGTCAACAACTTTTAAGTGGTTTAACTTTATTTTTTTAACTCAACAGTAAGAAATAAACGGTTATGGTGAGGATTTCGACCCATCAGCCTTAACAAACCAAGCCCTGATATGCGCCGGGGTTTAAAAAAAAGGTACGAAATCTGTTTAATTTTACAGTGATAACAGTCACATGAAAAATGGGTGTCGGGAAGAGAACAATAGAAAATAAACCGGCCGTTTCAGAATTTAGCTAGTACTAACCAGAGTTAGTATTTGAGATACAAAAACAAAGCATGGCAGATCAGACATTTGGGACGTAATGTAAAAGGATGGAAAGCTCCATAGCTTTGCCATAAGAAGAGAACGACACGTGCTAATTCAGCGCTTTCCCTCCCACTGAACTTCAAACTGCACAAAACCTTGACAAGATGTCGGTGAGGACTTAAAATACTTTTTGAGCTTGCCATAAATAAGAACCATGTCTTAAAATCAACAGATAAAGCGTGATCATCACCCATAGCAAAGCCTTAGAAATAAATGATGAATCAACCCAATCATCAAAGACTTTCAGTTAGAAAGTAATACTAAGATGAAAGTCCGAGTTGGAATCAACTCTGATTCACGTCTCTCTTCTGCTATCACTTAACACTCCTACTGTTTGTCAGAGGTCCCTCCCTACTTGCTTGATTCGATAAATTTCCTGTGGAGCAGGATGATTGAACGGGAAATGGTTTGGTCATGCTCCACATTACGACATTCAAGTTGTTAAAGTCAGAAGGAAGTTTGTGGCCATCTTGGGAAGGATCTTGAACCGTTTGGCCTTCCATACACTTAGGGTACATGCCATGTTGCTTAACTTGCATCCCTGCTTCCCTCACTTGCATCTGTTCCTCGTGTCCTAATCCCTCCCACGAGGGATGCATGCACTCTTAGAAGGGATGTGTTACGGTGTGTGAAGGAAGCAGGACCCAAATGCAGATTAAACTGAAAAAAACGAAATAGAACTTGGACAGACAGAACACTCACCGCTGAACACAGTCAACAACAAAAAACGAACCGACAATGACCACGGGAAAAGACAAGACTAAATACAGGGAGGGGTAATCACAAGACGAGAAACAGCCGGGCAGGGGAGGAGAAACACAAGGGCCACAGGTGAACATAATCAGACAATTAAAACACACAGGAAGAAGGACCAGACAATATACATGGAGGAAAACATGACAGGGAAAATAGGGAAAATAGCAAAAACACCCAAACCTAGACATAGAAACGTGACAAAACATGATAATCGTAACAGGATGTGTCAAAAATGACACATGTTGAATTTCAACACACCTACAGAGCAGGGTTTCCACTAAAATGATGTTGCCATGGCAACTTTTATTTGTTTTTAAAGCCCTAAATGGGCTGGCTCTGGCCTATATAGCTGAACTCCTCCATCGCTACACCCCAGCCAGAGCTTTAAGGTCTGCTGACCAGCTGCTGCTGATAGTGTGTAGTTTTAAATGTGCTATATAAATAAAACCTGATTTGATAAGTTGTGGTGATGCTTCAGAAATACACCTTCCAAATGTAATCGAAGAAAAAATTGCATGCATTTTATTGAAGTTGGAAAATATTGTTCACATTCCAAAGACAGTTATTGACGAAGTCCTTTCTGAACTTCACTACATATTAAGTACATCATCACTAGAGCTATTGTTTCTGATGTATTACAGAGCCATACACTACAGGTTGAAGATTCAGTAGTTGGTGAGCTTTCCACTGCTCTATGCAATTCTAGTCCATTGGCCACCGCTATTGCAAAGGATGGCCCTCTTGCTACAGCATATAAATGTACACAGTACTATACATCTCATGTTGGTGTTCCAGAGGAATAGGACATTTCAATATATCCCTCTATTAAAGTCTTTGCAACATTTGCTCTCATCAAGGTGTCCTTGAACATATTGAAACGCAACAGCGGCTATTGGCTGTTCCCCAAGAGTACAGAACTGTAAGAGACGGTGAGTACTATAAACAGAATTCGTTTTTTTCTGATGAAGGTTTGAGAATCTCTGTAAATCTTTATGTTGATGATTTTGAGATTTGTAACCCTCTTGGGACATCTCGAAAGACACACAAACTTTGTGGTGTATATTGGGTTTTGGGTAATCTGCCACCAGGTTCATATCCAACACTAAACTCAATCTATTTAGCTGTTCTATGCCAATCTGATGATGTTAAGACCTATGACTATGGAAAAGTGTTGGAGCCTCTCTTGCAAGACTTAAGCATATTAGAACAGCACAGTGTATTTATTTCTCAGCTTGGTCAGTTTGTTAAAGGTTCTGTCCAGTGTGTTATATGGCTCGGGGGATTTGTTGAGAGTTTTTCAGCTGGGTCAGTATGCAGGTTTTGTACTGGAGTCAAATCTGATTTTCAGACTAAGGATGTCCAGTCAGGTGCTTTCCAACTGAGAACAAGAGACATCCATGATGTTCATGTCCAGTCTGCTCAGGAGAATGCAACTATTTGCTGTGGTGTAAAAAAGCAGTGTGTTTCAACAGAGCACCTTTCCCATTTTCATGTAACTACTGGTTATCCTCCTGACATTGTGCACGACCTTTTTGAAGGTGTTGTTCCAGTTGAACTGGCTCGTTGTATGAGTTTGTTGATCTCCAAAAAATACTTCACTTTTGAAAAGCTCAACACATTGATTCAGACATTTCCGTACAAATGGGGGGACATAACCAATCGCTCCCATGCCCTTTCACATCTAGAAACACAATAGGTGGCAATGCGCATGAAAACTGGACCTTAATAAGATTGCTTCCCTTTGTGATTAGGCCAATTCTACCAGAAGATGAACCAGCGTGGCAGGTAATTCTAGATCTTAAGGACATAGTTGAGTTGGTTGTGGCCCCTGTTCACACAGATGAGACCATTGCTTATCTTGAAGCCAAGATCTATGATCATAGACAGCGCTATCTTGAACTCTTTCCACATGTAAAGCTCTTACCAAAACATCACTTTTTAGAGAACTATCCACAAATGATTCGTTGCTTCGGCCTCTAATTGCACTGTGGACAATGAGATTTGAGGCTAAACATAGCTTCTTCAAGCAGGTTGCTCGTCACACCAATTGCTTTAAGAACATACCTCGTTCACTAGCTACTAAACACCAATTCATGCTTGCCTATCACACACATTCCTCCAGTGTCAAGAAGTCATCCTTGGAGGTCGCAGATGTCTCAATCCTGCCTGTTGATGTCCTTAATGAAGGAGTCGTGTCTACACTGAAACAGAGATACCCAGATGTGACTGAGGTTCATATGGCAACAAATGTGTCTTGCTTGGGTATACGTTACTGCGAGGGGATGATTATTGTACACAGATCTGCAGATGGACTGCCTAAATTCCATGAAATCATTAAACTTTGCATTGTTAAGGAGAAGTTGTGTTTTCTGGTAAAAGACGCATGTGCTTGGTACAGAGAGCATTATGGTGCTTTTGAGCTGTCTGCCTCACCCAATACAGAGGATGCCGTTATTGAGCTTGCTGACTTGGTAGACCCCTATCCCCTTGTTGACTACATGGTTGGGAGTTTGCGCATGGTAATGTTGAAAAGATTCATCATTGCTAAAGGTGAGTATCATTTGTAAACCTAAATAGTCTGAGCTCTGGATAGCAGGCTCTGACAAAGACTGTCAAACCATTTTTATGTTCATCTTTGATATAATCCTAATGTGTTTCTTTGTTGTTATTCTTTCACCTTGTTTCTGCTCTAGATTAAAAGGTGTTCCATAATGGCAGGTCGGGCGGTTCTGCGCATCATCTTTGCCGACTAGAAAACTGATCCTGGATTCGGGAATGAAGTTGAAGAACTGCACACATTTGTCAAGACATCTCTTTTTATTGCAGACACATTGCAGTGTCTGCAATAAATGGATGTTGACGTTAACGAGTTCATGAATCTTACATCAGTCTCTGAAATTCAGGATAAAAGCACACTGGCCCACAGTTGTTGTGGTTCCTAAGCTCACCTACGAGTCTAAATTTGAGCTTCATCTAAAGAATGCAGAGACAACTGGAACATACTTCTAGCCTGGCCAAAAGCTGAAAGGACTCATTCTTGATGGCCTAGCCCAAGAAATGATCAAATTCACAAAATATCCAAAAGACTATCAGTGTGAAGAGGTAGCTGCAGCATTGACGAGGGCCCACCCTTGCTTGGGGCAGATAGGATCCAAGACAGGATTTGGGGGGTGGAAACAGTCTCTTACGTACAAAATGCAAAACTATCGTACAAAGCTTGGCCGTCTTGGACATCCTGAAATCCTTGTGAACTCCTTAAAGCACAAGAAAACAGGCCAAGGCAAAGCTGCAGCAAACAAAAAAAAAAGGAGAAAAGCAGAAGTAAACTACATTCCTCTGCACCCAAAAGGCGAAACCACAGAAAGCTTGGGGAACTAGATAATTGCCTTATTGTCACAACTGAAAAAGCGTGACAATGAAGTGGTGATAAAAGCAAAAATGGAAAAAACCTTCTCCCACAGACGCCTTGATATTGTGGAGCAAAGGCCTTTGATAGGGGACTTCAAATGCAGATGGCCTGCTCCGTTTCAGCAGAGTGAAGTAAGTACATGTTTATGTTTGTATTTGTTGACAGTCTTTTATCATTCTCCTTTGTGATTCATGTCTACATCCTTGCATGGTTGTGATTCTAATAAAGAAGTAACAATTGGTTGTATTGTGCTTGTTAATAATATTTTGAAGGTGAATGCAGAGTTTTTGAGGATCACAACATCACCCCTTCAATCAAAGTTCATGCGGCAGCTGGACCACTTCTCAGACAAGCTCTTGAAGATCTTCAAGACAAGGAGGACTGAAGGGGCCCTTGCAATATCAGATTCGGTTAGTATAAATGCATGTATAGAACATCGTTTTTCACTGTATTGTTTTTGTCCCTGCTCATATGAACACATTTAAGAAATGGTCAGCTTTTATAGTGTTTTTATGCAAAATCCTTAGCAGTGCTTGCATTTTTCACACATAAATGGCTGTGAAATTCATTCAAGGCAACAGCTTATTGTGGAAATGTATGGTTAGGAGTCCTGCTTAGGGACACACACGACAGATACAGCCCTCTACTTTGTAGACTACCTGAGGCCTGTACTACGAAGCCGTATTTTCGCTTAGCGGGCTAGATCTAAAACTCAGGGTTTCCGGTCCTACGACGCTGGTTCTCTTTTTAGCGGGCTAGATCTCCATGGTAACTTACACTGAGCGGCTAACCTGCTCCGGAGCAGGTTAGGTTGCAGGCTAAGAGATCAACTCAGTGAAAGCACTGCCTGCTGACCAATCAGAGCTCAGTGTGCAGAGTTTAAAGCTATCAATTCATATTACAGGAGAAAGGAAATATAGAAAGACGGCCGGCAAAAATCAACTGACTGCGTGAACGTGAAAATGAATAGAATATCACCTCCCATCTTCAGAGCAATCTGACTATTATAACATTAGCATTAAGAAAGCGTACTTAAATATCTGCCACAACATAAGTAACCGGATCAAAGTAACATTACGTAGCCTACAGTCTGCGGCACTGTGAGTGCAGACGTCGATGTAGTGTTAATTTCGTCAGCTATTTTTTAATTTAGTTTTAGTCTTAGTCCTGTGTTAAATTTCCTTTTTAGTTTTAGTCATATTTAGTCACCTTCATCCTGTTTTTATTTAGTCAAGTTTTAGTCGACTAAAAGTCTGAGCATTTTAGTCTTATTTTAGTCAAAGAAAACTAATTATTTTAGTCTACTTTTTGTCAATGAAAACTGTTGAATCTTTTTTAGTCATCAGATTATATAGAACATTTCAGTCAAACTAGTCTAGCCAAAACCAATAATTTGTCATTTTAGTCAAACTTATTTCACAATAAGATTATATCTTGTCCTTATTTGATGAAAAACACAGGTTGAATGATTAAGAATGCAGCTTTGCAGAGAGTATCTGGTTTGTGGTGTTTTTACCAGCTGTGTTAAGGCCACATTGCTTCCCTTCTGATAAAACAATGCATTCACTTTTTTTCTCCGCCTCATTGTAGTGAAAATGGGCCCAAATATCACATTGTTTATTGTCCGTCATAATCCATTATTACCCGTCGAGTGCACAATTGATCACTCACTCGCGCTGACGGGGGGGTATTCCGTTAACGTGAGTGCGACCACTGCTCCCAAGCCCTGTTGTTGCCATTTTATTTTCTGTTAAATAAGGTTAGTTAGACCATGAGTTAGACCCGAGTATTCCTGACAGTTCATATTGTGCCGCTGCCCGGTGTAATTCAAATGTACCGCCGCGCGCAGCACGGACACACAGCTGCTGCCCAGCCGCAGCACCGGAAATGGAACTGCTGGGAGAAAAACTGACTATCAGAGATGTAACGTTATCTTTGATAATATTTCGTCTCCTCATTTTTCGTCAACGAAAGTAAAGAGAGATTTTGGCATAGTTTTGATTTAGTAAACTACATTTTCGTCTCGTCACTTTTCGTCAATGATATTGCATGATGATTTCGTTACAGTTATTGTTTACTGCGGTCTCGCCATCGTCTCGTTTTCGTCATGGAAAAAAAGGTCGTTGACGAACATATTTCGTCATAGTTTTAGTCAACGAAATTAACACTACGTCGATGTGTCCCATTATCATTCATATCACATCATAATGTATCATATATTTCCTTATCTGAGTCAGCTGAGCCGTATCTGGCCGTGCAACACTCACAGTGTCACATACTGTATGCAGAAGTATTATTTTAAGCAACACATTAAGTTGACGAAACACTCGAGTCAAATGTAATTAAAGTCAGATGGTGTCTCAGTGATATCATAAATCTGTTAATGTATGCATTCAAACACTTTTTCTTTTACCAGCTGTATTCACCTTGCAGGTGCAGCAATGTGGCTTTGATCCTGGATAAAGTGTTTGAGTCATGGATGTTTAAAGTTTAACTTCTTCATATTTGTCTAATATTATAGTTGACTTTTGATTCAGGAAGTATGACGCTGCGCTGTCAGTACGCTTCTCCATGTTTGTGATAGGTCACAAATGTGAACGCACACCTAACTAGATAGGGCACGGCTGGCTTGAGCGATCCACTTGATAACCCGTGTCGTAGTACCCTTTAGCGAGAGCGCGTATGTTTTGGATTAGGCCAACCGGCTAACTCAAACATATCCAGGTTAGGTTGAACCGGCTTCGTAGTACAGGCCTCTGCTCTGTTGCACATTGTGCTTAATTCTCTTTGATTTATCGTCCCTGCTTTATTTTGAAAACATCCACATCAAGAGGGGGTGCATCCTGCATCGCGATCTACCTCAACGAGGATCCAGAATCTTTTTTTAAGGAGTATCAGGTATGTTTATCACAATAAGTTGTCAATGTAGTGGTTAACAGTGTTACCCACAATTATAACCACCATTACTTACATTTATAATAAGAAAATTCTATGGCACACAACCCTATCCCTGCTTACATCTAGATGTGTTGCAATGAAAATGTTTTATAGTGAATGGTGTTCAGGTTTTAGTTAACACATGTGTTGTATGTTTGTGTCTTTGTTTATTTTATTTTGTATTTATTTATTTATTTGACAGGGACAGTGCACATTGATTAACATTGCTGTAAATGCGCCAGAGTTAGCCAACAGGCTATTTTTCATCTGTAGTCCCTGGAAAATACAGGTAAATACAATCAATAAAACAACATTCAACAGAGATGCTAATATTATGATAAAAGCATATATAAAAACATAAAAACATAACTAAAATACATATTCACAAAGCAGACAGATAGCAGCAGGTCAAGGCAAATGTGTGCAAACAGAGCATTTTAAAGTGCAGATTGTGTCAGTGTTGACAGAGCTGACTTTCCACTAACCATGTTTTTAAGTTAGATTTAAATAAAGTGCAGGTGTTTAGTTCTCTAATCGTTACTGGGATTGAGTTCCACTGTTGTGCAGCTTTAAAAGAAAAAGAAGATTGGCTGAATGAACTCTTCCTTAATGGAACAACGCAGTCTCCTCTGGTTCAGGCCTCTGCCTTTGAAGATGCCAAGAGGGACATGGCAAACACAGTCATGGGCATATACACACTTCAAAGAGATGTGGATGGGCAGCCAGAGGACGTGGGAATTGTCATGGAAGGCAATATAGCCATGGACAACTTGGGCAGCGTGATTGTGGGGTTTGTCATGCTATTGGGACTTATGTATGCCCTGGATTTGAGCTTTCCGGACAATCTCAAACACACCTTTGAGTTCATGCAGAAGGTAGTGATGAATCTGGATGGGCACAAGCTGAATGGTAAAATAAAAAGTCTGAAGATCAAGTTGTTCGATTGAAATGTGAAAAATAAGTGACTTTTGAGTTCATTGTTGTCATTTTATTCATGAATTTCCTAATCATTTGTTCTGTGCTTTTCTGTATGTGTTTGTTTCAACACTGTAACAGTCTATTTCCATATGTTGGTGTTTGCAGTGCACTCTTTATGTGTTATTTCCCTGTTAGAAGAGTAGTAGTACTCATACCCTGTTATATTGTATTCATTGTATTTGGCAAAGGGAGATTTGATAAGTTAATTCTAGGAGTTCCATTTCTCTTCCATTTCACAAATTACCTTTCAGTGTGAATTCATTCATTTTTAAAACACTGTATTGAATGGAATGGAGGATTGTTTTGAATAATGTGAATTTCAAAATAAAAGAACTAAACCATGTTTTTATATCATGTGTAACACATTTTTATTAAATTATATTTAACCTCATTATTTCATTTTCAATTAATTAAATACGATTTAGGTGGACTAGCATTAGAGTGTATCGTGTGTGTGTATGTGGAATTTTCCTCTTGATTCCATTGGCTCTAACGGTTAAAAAGAGATGTCAATCATCAAGATCGACCAAGGGGGGCCAGAGATAGGTCAAATCCACCTAAATTACCCCAGAAGTGTTTTTTTTGTTGCTAAATGTCAAATTTCATTTGTTTTGCATCAATCTTGATACAGGGTACTTATTATATGTTATAGTCAACCTGGTATCACAGCAAGACCAAGCGGCAAACTCTGGGGAAGAGCCGGGACGCCAATACGGAAGTGCCACACACTGCACTTCATATATTGGCCGATAGGCGATGACTGCAGAAAGGATGCATTTCCATAGACCCCCATGTTAAAATGCCCAACTTTACAGCAGAAATAAACATGTTTCTACCCCTGGATACAAATATATTGTACATACATACATATCATGATTATGAATCTGTGAGTGAATTGTTTTCTAGGTCTTAAAGTTTGTGCATAAATTAGTGCGTGGTCACTTTGATTGACAGGTACGTGCCTCACTGTCAGCTAACAGCAACTTGTCCACTCTGCTAGGCTACAACGTAGTTACTGTACTTTAGCTGTGTTCGTGGTGATCGTGCCTGTTAGGGAATATTGTTACAAATACCAGACAATTAAAATGTCGTGCTGTGCACTTGAATGTACTAACAGAACTTCCACGAAGTCTACTTTCAGCTTTTTTCGGTGAGTAAAATGATAATATTATACATGTTACCCCGTTAGCAGGTGTTTGTGTGCTTGTTAGCTTAGCTTGTTATGTAGCTTATTAGCTTATTTTATTTAACACAAAACTAAGGGGGAAAACACGTTTTGACTGTCACATTTTTACATTTCAGCATTGCATCACTAATTTAAGTTCTATGTTTTGCTTGTTAAGCAGTCTGTAACCCTACACACCTAACATATAACTTCTCATGTATTTTTGTATAAAGGTTTCCTTTAGGTCAGGAGTTCCCAAAGTGTGAGGCGCGCCTCCCCTGGGGGGCGCCAGAGAGCTTCAAGGGAGGCGCAGCCGCCAGAAAAAAATTAAGAGAAACAGTGAAATCTAGCTAGTTAACTTCAGCTAATTGTATGCGAGCGGCAAAATATGGATAGATTTTTAGTGAAGTTACCTAAAGTGAGAGAGGAGACAGCGTCTGTCAGAAAACGGAGGAAGTATGACAATGATTATTTGAGGCTAGGATTTTCATGGACCCGGTCCTGATGACACTCCACTGCCACAGTGTGTTATCTGCAACGAGGTGCTAGCTAATGACAGTATGTGTCACAAGTTAGACACATTTATTATTGTTTGTTTGGTTTGGCTCAT
>CALSBZ010004414.1:41705-59498 GCA_943591055.1 Gobionotothen gibberifrons
TGTTTTAGCCACAATGCATGTTGGGATTTGGTGTTTATATGATATGAAATCGGAAAAACATTTTAGAGTGTTCTTGCTTTTCTCTTTGAAAGTCATCACATAGCGGCATTGTAATACACGGTTCGGCTGCATTACATATTACATATCTGCCGTAGTTCTTTATTTATAGAGCCCTGATGAGAAGACCTTTGGAAAAACTGGAAGAAATGCCGCCGAAACCGAATACTTAACGTGGATCATAAATATATCAACAATTAAACAACATCTTCAATTTCTCTTCACACAATACGTCTTCTTGCAGTATCAACACTAATTAGGCTGACTTTCACATTTAATCTAATTCGTAGATAGGTTATATTTACACCATAACGGTGCACAGCTGATATAAAAAGACTTGTAGTTTTTAAAGATATTACTGATTTTCTTTGAATATAAGAATGTAAATACTGAGTCTGAAATAATATAGCAATATGCTGTAAAGTTATGTGAAAACATGAATGAAACTACACATCTTCAGATGTTGTACATACATAAGTGTCCTACACTAATAATACATACAGTTATACAGTTATTATGGCTGTGTGTACCTTGTGTGCACCGCCTAGTGGTTAAAGCACGTTATTGAATTATTGTTTTTATGTTTTATATTTGATGGAAAAAATATTATGAGTACATACTTTCATAGGGGGAAAAAAGTAGAAGGTCAATGATAGAAATATAGAATATAAAAAATCAAGAAGATACTGTAAGTGATCTCTACAATAAAACAGTTTAGTGCAGGATTTACAGGAGGTGCAAAACAGAAAAACGAATGAACCTTTATTTAAACATTACATAATACTTTAGATTAAAGGAGGGGTAGGTAAGTTTGAGAAACCGGCTCGAGATACACTTTTTGTTATATTCCATGGAATGCTCTTAATATCCTGATAGCAATGCATATTCTAAGTGCTTTGAAAAAAAATCCATAAAAAAAAAATCATCTGTGGAAGCCGTAGTACTGTAAAAACTACGACCAATTATTTTAGCCGGGCCGGCTAAAATAACTGGTTGGCCGACCTGTCTGTCAGCCGTCAATCTCGTGCACACACACACACACACACACACACACACACACACACACACACACACACACACACACACACACACACACACACACACACACACACTTGTGCACGCGCCGTCATTGCATTGGGCGTGTTTCCCGTGAGCTCCTCGGTCGACTGAGCCGCTGCAGGAGGACACGTTCACCATGGCAGAGTTTGCTTCAACATCGCCTACAGGTCGCAAAAGAAGAACTGTAATGCAGCAAATTATGAAGAAAAAGAAAGTGGAAACTAGGAGAAGTCAAACCAGAGTCAATATCAGAGTTGCTTTTCAACGATGGCGACTACTTATGGAGCACACCGGGCCGGAGCTGACTCCATGCTCGGCTCTTTTTCTCTTGGACTGTTGTGAGCTTATATGTGGATCTGGGTACCGGTCGCGTATCTTCCAGACACAGCAACTGGGAATAATCACTCTGTGACCCTGTCCCAGGGCTCCATATTGCCACACAACAAATTGTCACACAACAAATTGTCTGTACGCAGCATAGCTGAACTGTATGTTGCTCTCCCCTGTGTGTCCCAATATGTCACCGATAATAACAGAAACAAACGCTAGGTAGCATAACATTTATATTTACTCATTTAGCAGACGCTGTCTAGCGTAGCTAGGTAATTAGGTACTGTATTTCGTTCTTCGACAAACATGATAGATGAATACGCTAAATATTTCAAATAAACATTCAAAACCAACTTGGGCTGTGTAGTATTGATAACCTTTTTTTTGCCTGATATGTAACGTTACGTTCTAAGGATAGAGGGTGTCGTTTTTCTCATATTGATATTCTGAATAATCTGTGCTGTTGTATTTAATGTAAAGTGTCCCTACTGTAGGCTATTTTTATTATATGTACAGCACTTTGGCTCGATCAAAAATCGTTTATAAATGTGCTATATAAATAAAACTTGATTTGATTTGGTTACCGCAGCCTGCTCTCCTCAGCTAGACGTAACATTTGTAATATATTTTCACAAAGCAAACATGCTAGCTTCAAAAATATAAGCACTGACAATAACTTTATTATACATTTGTTTTACATTCATTATCATGATCTTGTGCGCGTTCATGTGTGTTGGAGGAGGTGCTCTGTAGGAAGTCTGAAGGAAGGGGCGGATTCTTTTCGGCTGTGTACTTTTGAATTTTTGTGCACTCGAGGCTGTTTCTCAAACTTACCTACCCCTCCTTTAAGGTCTTCTTTTAAATAAGAAAAACACTTTGGGGATATCTATCTACAGATAGCCTACATATTAAGCCTGACAAAGTACTTAGCGTCTAATATATTGCTTTCCTTCAACTATGTTGAAGCACTTATTTTAACTGATATTATACATATGAATTATACTCTTATGTATGTAGATAGTATAAGAAATGTGCAGAATATGACAGTTTAATGGTGGAGGTATACACACATAACCTGTTGAGGAACCTGTGACCCAAGATTTTCATTCATTGCATAACTACACCGTAGTAGAAAATCTTGAAATCTTGAAAGGGATGTGCAAAATAGCCATAATATACAGTCTTTAATTAACCATTAGTAGAGAATAACGAGTAATGAATATACTTTATTACTCGTTTCCATTCATGTCAATTGCAGATACATGTTTAGTCTTCTCAAGCACCAACTATCAAATATCTCTCCTGATTGTTGGCACTTGACAATCACCTTCCCTGAATTTTACTCGGATGTAACTAAAGTCTGATTTAAGGGTTGTTTATATTTCACATCATTAATCAGAATCTGCAAAGTAACTCAAATAAATGTAGTGGAGTAAAAATACCAGGTTAACCTCTGAATTGTAGTGGAGTAGAATTACAAAGTAACAATGAGCTGTCATGTGGGTATATATTAATGCTGCGCATTATGGACACAAGCGATGTTCACCCATTTATTAATTATATGTTTTACATTTGATAACACCAATGTGTTTAATACTGGAAACTTCTAATTGTGGCAAAAACGAAAACGTTCAGTAGAGACGTCCCATAGAACATTTTGCGAAACACAATAGCCAGCATGTGTAGTTCGGGGGGGGGGCATTCGATTCCAGTTTTGGATAGTCTGGCGTGGTTTCGTTCCATTTCAAACAGCTGTTTGACGCTCGGCGTAACCTTGGCGCACTGCCCAATCCCAGAGCTTGAAGATTAATCACGGGGACAGTAGTCCTAAACGATAGGTGGGGATTATGGGTAGTGTAGTGTCTTCGGCCATCTTAAACTCGAAAATGCTCGAAATGTCCCTTACAGGCCTACGTCTGTTTCCAGTTATTTTTATTTTGAAATTCAGTTCCTGACTGACGCCAAAAAACCCAAAGATTATGGAAATAAACCACTAAATAAAAACAAGGATAATTGTGTGTTATTGGTGAGTAAATAACAGTGTGTTATTTTGAAAAGAATAACAAATTAGAAGGAAAAACAGATTAAAAAAATACAGATTTCAGTATCCTGAGGCTCTGAGCCCCATTTATTTTCCTCACAGACGGCAACAAAAGTCCGAAATTATACGATTTAAAATAAAAGCAATAATTGTGGCTTGATATTGAGTAAGAACATGTTTTTATGAACCACACAGCTTCCGGTCTTCCACGACCCGACCGGAGAAAAATGCGTGTTGCAGGCACGAAACACATTACCAGTAGAAATACATTGCTTTTAAAATCGTCCTGTGTGACATGAAAAAAAAGGGGATAATCGTGTTGGTGAACACGAATCAATAGATTAAATGTCGTGACTATAACATGAAATGCCATGAGACTGGGTTGGAGTGCACATTCTATGATTTGCAGTTCTATACCTTAATTTATACTTCTGTAGTACGTCGGTTTCGTTTGCCAAAAAATAACAGATCTACAAGCTAACAACGCGTCTCGACCGCACCGCAATGACCTCATTGCTTGCTTGAAGGTCTGTTGTGTTGATCACACGCTCCCAAAGTCCCCGCCCCCTTTCTTCTTGGTAGCGAGGGAAACGACACTGTTGGCACACACAGCAATAATGGACGGAGAGTCAGATTCAGATGTCGAATAATTAGTCCCCACAAAGAACTCTAGGTCTGTCGTATGGAACTATTTTGGATTTTACACAACAGACACGGGCCAAACAAACATAATTTGCAAAATTTGCAAAAATGTGAAAGCGACAGGTGGCAACACGTCGGGCTTACGAGACCACCTCAAACGCAAGCACCAGAAAGAGTATGCAGAGTCTGTAAGAGTGCAAGGTCCCCCGCGTATGAATGCACAATCTACGCAAGTACAAGTACGACCAAAACTAACCACCATAACGCAGGCATTTGATAAAGGGGCTCCTTATGAAAAGACTAGCAAACGGTGGAATTACATAACTAACGCGGTGGCGTTTTATGTGGCCAAGGATATGCATCCAATAAAGAGCGTGGAAAACAAAGGTTTCGTGAGGCTGATGAAAACAGTTGACCCACGGTACCAGGTGCCCAGTCGAAAATATTTTTCTACAAAGGCCATTCCAAAAATCTACACTGAATGCCGAGAGAAGTTACAACGGGAAATTGAAAACGGACAGTTTTTTGCTACAACCAGTGATTTATGGTCTAGCCCAGGGGTCTGCAACCTTTTTGACCAAAAGAGGTCGTTTTTTTTTTTCTGGAGCCGCAAAACATATTTCATAGCTTGATAGCTTATAAAGTTGTATTTATTGTTACATCATAGACAAAAAGTACAGTTGTGTTGCATTTATTATTTATTACATTATATAAAACTGTTTACCTCTAATAAGAAACAAAGAACTCCTATAAGGAGAATTAAAAATAATACACAGGCCTACTTTAAAATAAATTAAACACAGCACTTGGGGAGTCCTCTGCACATTTTGAAGGAAAAAAATATATAATTAAAATGGGCCCACTTTGAAATAAATAAAACATATAGCTGCACCCTGAAAAGAGTTAACGGTAGGGTAGGTAAGAATGGAGAAACCAGCTTGAGTGCGCAAGAATCTGGAAATACACAACCGGAAAAAATCTGCCTCTTCCTTACAGAGCCCCTCCTCCCAACACACACGAACGCCCACATGACCAATAGAGAGGCGAAGTCCCTCCCCTTCCGAGGGAGCTCGTGGGACCCCGGAAGCGGAAAAATATACATTGAAGTCAATGGAGAAAATGGAGAGGAAAAGGTTATCTTTTGATCCCGTTTGAATTGTGCCACGAATTACACATATGATGTTTGTCAATCTTAAACAATCCTTTCCATGTAAAAAAAGTCACAGTTTGTCGTAAAACTGTTGAAATATAAGACTATGAAAAATACGCAACTAGAAAGACTACAAATCCCAGAGTCGCGTAAGTGATGTCACCATTGTTTTCTTCCACTAAGAGAGAGCTATGTCAGCGCTATATAGATATATCTATATGGCGCTGGCTAAGATGAGATAACTTTAACAAGATGCCTGTGTGCTTAGTACCAGGTTGTTATCATACCAGCAATGGGTCTTGCTCGTTCTTTCGCCTCCCGTCTGATGAAAGGACCAGGAGTGGCTGGATCAAGTTAGCTACCTAGCTAGTAGCTAGCACGTTAGTTAGCATTACACCCGTGTCATTTTTATTAGCCTTAACATTAAGTAACCCAACATGTTAAACAGTAGTAGGCTAGTCATATTTCGTGAACCCTTTGAAGAGTGCTGTCACAGCGGTGTGATCATTCTATAATACACAACTTAAGCCTGGGGGAGAAATGCTAACGGTAACGCTAGCATCGGCGATCTTTTGTACTTCATGCTATCTGCACAAATGGTTGACATTAAACATTAAAAAGACCAGGCAGTTCAGAGAGAATCAAAGGCAGACAGGCAGCTTTGCATGACATTCTTCTGGACGTGTTTCATTGTGGTGATAGTGAGTGTAGTCAATCCTTTTGTTGACAAGACAGACGGACATCTTGGTGACGTGTGTTGTTCTGCCCTACCGGAGATGTAGTTCACTGAGCAGTTTCACACAAAAAATGTGTAACTTCACAGTTTTACGACACATTTTTATTTTTTTGACTTGCAAAATGTTCTTTTAGATTGACAAACATCATATGTGTAATTCGTGGCACAATTCAAACGGGATCAAAAGATAACCTTTTCCTCTCCATTTTCTCCATTGACTTCAATGTATATTTTTCCGCTTCTGGGGTCCCATGGAGCTCCACCGGAAGGGGAGGGACTTCCGGTTGAGCTCTATGGGACCTTATTTCTGAAAAGTTATTCATTGAAGTCAATGGAGAGAGAAAGATTATCTTTCGATCCCGTTTGAATTGTGCCACGAATTACACATATGATGATTGTCAATTTAAAAGATAATTTTACAAGTCAAAAAAATAAGTGTCGTAAAACTGTGAAGTAACACTTTTTTTTGTGTGAAACGCTCAATGAACTACATCTCCCGTCTCGCACCACACACCAAGACGGCCGTCACGTTGGCACATTTCACTTCTTTCTTTCAGAATGAGGCAAAGTATTAAAAGAGGTGAAAATCACTCCAAGTCTGGGCATGTTGAGAGCTGTACATACACACAAGGGGAGTTAGTCGGTTCCGTGAGAGCCAGCATGCGGGACCGGGATTCTGGGATTTGTAGTCATTCTAGTTGCGTATTTGTCATAGTCTTATATTTCAATTTTTTTTTTCGAAATAAGGGCTGCAGTCGAATAGTCAAAAAATAACCCTATCGTCTATTCCTTGACCTCTGAGTGAAACGTCACTGGGGGGCGCAGAGGCATGACGGGGGAGAGACCAGGAGGAAAAATGGTTATTAACCTCTTAAGCCCCACGGACCCGTGCCCGAAATTGCGTCATTTGCATGAAACAACGTCTAAGGAACCTTAATATTTAATAAACTATGAATATTTTATATCCATATAACGGGGAATTTTTTTTTTTTAAAACACACAATGCTAACACTGACCCAATGAATTAGCCCCGAGCGAAACATGCTAACCTATTACCGCACCGAAAATCACTCCAAGCTCCCTTATTACTTATCCTAGCTCTGCACATCTAACACATCGTTTATGATCATAAAGACACAGAATCTAACGGTGCCCACCTCAACACTGAAAGATACAAACTCGCGACAGGGGAAGCAAACACAGACATCACAGCACGTACCGTTACGGAGCTTTTTACCGGAGATCGTCTCACCGTAGCTGTCAATCTGATCAAAAGACAGGTTCAATGGCATCACAACGAGAAAAAACGCGGCTGCATCGGTTAATCCAAAGGTTGAGAAAGTATGTGCATAATACATTTTTTCATTTATAGTCCATAATTCCATATTTATGTTAAAATCGGAGACCAAAAGTTAGCTGTTAATGGTAGCCACCTGCTGCTGCTGCTGTTCACAGACGTGGCAGTCTAACACACAGACATGACCAAATAAGGACTATGTGGGACTTCCCCTCGATTCCATTGGCTCTGACGGTCAGAAAGAGATGTCACATGTCAAAATCGAGCAAGGGGGGCCAGAGATAGGTCAAATATCACTTGTTTTGCATCAATCTTGATACAGGGTACTTATTATATGTTGTACTTTGGATTCCTAAAGCTTTTAGTCTACTAACCCCTCGATTCCACCGGGTCCGTCTGCGCCGCGTAACGGCTGTGCCGCGGTTTTGGTCCGGCCTCCTCCACCTACCGGGCGTGTTTCAGAAGCATTACGGAAGCGGAGCGTCTTGCCTGCCGGCTCGCAATTTTTGTTGATTTGGGCATATTTCCTGGACAGGCTACTTTGTACAGACAAAGTTAATAATAATTGTAATATCCCAGTTATAAACGACATGAATCAAAGATATGTTGTATTTTAGTGGTAAAAAAATGCATTCATCATCATAATTATTCTATATAATTTACACAGTGCCTGTAAACCGGAGGAAAACGCTGGCATTTCTCCTCCTACTTGAAAGACTACGGAGGGATAGGGGCTTCAAAATGAGTTTGTGTGTGTGTATATATATATATATTTAAATATGCTATATATGCTCTCAACGTTCCACTTCCTGCCTGCTCGACATTACCTTACGGCTGCGCCGCGACAAAAATAGGATTCATCCTAATTTTAGAGGAACCCTGAGCCGAGCCGCTTCTGGGACGCGTCTGGGACGTAATGCGGCGCGTGTAGTGGAATAGCACCCATTGACTAGAGTGACCGCTATCCTTACGGACGCCGCGTCGCGGCCGTAACGCGCCGCAGACGGACCCGGTGGAATCTAGGGGTAACCCATCATCCAAGGTTAGTTTTCACTATAAGTACAAAATATAATAAAAATACGGACACTATAATTTACAGTTTTTTACCATGTTCAATCTGAATTTTCTTTAAAATAAAAAAACATCTATATTGATTCTGACTTTTCTACATCCAACTCACAGGTTTATCATTACTTTGAGAAAAAAGATTATTTATTTAACCCTTTTAGAAGGGAAGATATGGTCATTTGTTCTGGGAATGTCATTTTCAAGCCTGAAACCTGAAAAACAGGCTTGGGGTCTAACAGGTTAAAAAAATAAATAATCGGGGGAGCATGCCCCCGGACCCCCCTATGTGAGGTCCACACACCACCTATAAAAATAGCACTTTACCCCTGCTTACACCTATATGCCTCGAGCCTTCATTGTAACTGTCACACTGTGTATTTGCGTGGGGATTGTTGCAGTAGAAAATTCCACTGTAGCGCCCGGTACATTAATGGGAAACCCTAAATGTTTGAGCACCCTCTATAAAACGTCAAACTACCCCACAGCACCCCAAAATAAATATCTGGCGCCGCCACTGAGCCTGACTATTTGTGTTGGGGGGGCCCGAATAATTTTTTTCTCCAAAAGGGGGGGCCCTGACAGAAAAAGTTTGGGAACCCCTGCTTTAGAGAATCCGACTGCACTTTCACTATCCGACGTGTTAATGCCGCAAAAATGTGCGTCTGCTGAACTACAACTTTACGAAAGCGGACTACTACAAGCGCATCATTAATAAGCGCTGTTATTGTGTTTTATGCTTTATGAACGTGTGCAACAGCGAACAATATGTTGTTCATTAAGGTTGAAATTAAAGCAAATAAGTAAAGTGAAAGAAAATCGTTGTCACATTGATAATTGTTGCTCACACTCACCTCACCCTCCTGGCAACATACAAAACAATTGATGGAAACCCAATACACATGTATTGCTGTACATATCACCATTCTTAAGTGGATGAAAGCACATCATTAAGCAAGAAGTCTTGTCTTATTGTGTACCTAAGAACGTCAGTTGATAGCTCAGAGCCTTGCGTCCTCGGGATAAGGTGGGTGGCTTCATCTTTTAGGACAGTAAATGCTGTTTGGACCATGTATGCTGCACTCTACCATCACCTCACACCTGCAAGTGTATATGTGAACCGTTCCTCAAATGATAGATGCATGTATGAGGGGCTAGCAGCAAAGCTGACGTCAGTTGCTTTTGTTAAAAACCTGGGACTGATGATGGATGCACTTGAGGAGCTGAAAGACCTGTATGAGGCTCTACTGTCGAGAGACATTAGACTGTCTCAATCAGTAAATCTGATAAAAAGACAGCTAGATGTTTTTAAAACCATGAGCAGGAACCCAGACAGTGGTCTGTTCTACAAAACCGCATGTGAGGCAGAGCAGCAAGGTGTTTTTAATGGCATAACACTATGCAATGACCCAAGGCAGAAGATAATAGATCCCACAAAGTTGTATGCAGCACTATGCAAAAGCATGGAAACAAGGATGGTCACAAGTGAAGAGGAATCCCTCTTTCAAAAGGTCAATGTTCTTGATACAAAGACATGGCCAAGCCCTCTACCATTAATGTATGGTGAGTGTGGAGAGTATAAGAGAGCTATGCACTCTTTTGAAAATCGGATTCTCTGGTGTTAAGCAAAGTTATAGGGACTTTAAGGAGGATGCCAGTGTGCCGATGCACATGTCCCTTCTAAAGCTTAAGAATGCAGTGGAAACCATTGCTGTGAGCAGTGCAGAGTGTGAGAGGGGTTTCTCAGAAATGAATGCAGTTGTAACATCAATGCGCTCAAAACTCAAAATGTCTCTGCTCTAATGTTCATTCAAATGGTTGCACCTCCTCTTACCTCTTGGGATCCCACAAAATATGTGAGGAAGTGGGTAGCTACCAGAAGGTCTGCAGACCATTTAGCCTGTAGACAAAGATGCACGACTACACAGGCTTCCCCCTATCAGCCCATCTGGGATTTGATGAAGTAGCTGGTCGTACATACAGTTATATTGATGTGGACTTTCATTCCTCAATCAATTCAGATAATATGTCTCTGTACTCATATAGTTGTTTTGAGTAAGTGTGCAGAGAAATGTTGACTTAACATGGCAATTTGAAGGTCTGTAATTTGTGAAAAATGTTTGTGTATATATTAATAATTTCAAATGTAAATTCATTCCAGTTAAATAATACTAATAAAAAGACGGTCTATTTGACATACTTTCTATGTTTACTTTCTCGATTGGTGGCATCAAATAGTGCATCTGATACAGGAGCAGTTGCTTTAGGATTGGGCATCATATATAGTTTTGGTTGTTAAATAAACATTTGGCTGATATATTTCACTGCAGTGGCTCTGTCATTTTGCATGTAGTGTTTGCCATTACACAACAGTCTTTATTTTGCATTTAAAGCACACATATTGTTGAAAGTAACTGTTGTATTGTATTTCAAAAAGCTGCTATGACATGTGGTGCTTTTGGGTAATTTTCCCTTTTATGTAAAGTGCTTGTTTATTGAAGCACTGTTTGTGAGTGTTATCCAAAGCATCAACTGAAGAACTCCACTTTAGTGTTTTCATCAACTTAAACATTTATTTATTTGTATTTTTCACAAGCTCTGATATTACATTAAGAAGTCGCTCATTCTGCGCTTTAAGAAGTCGCTCATTCTGCGCTTTAAGAAGTCGCTCATTCTGCTCATAGGGCGCTTTAAGAAGTCGCTCATTCTGCTCATAGGGCGCTTTAAGAAGTCGCTCATTCTGCTCATAGAGCGCTGCATCGCGGGCCTCGTCCTTCTCTGCCTGCTTTTTCAGGAAGGCCAACACGCTGCTTCTTCGCCTTGGCCTTTTAGTTGGTGGTTGGGAGCTGGTGGAGGGCACAGGCTCCTCCTCACTGCTGAGGGGAACTTGGGAAGGCCCTTCTTCAGCAGAGGTGGAGGCCTCAGCAGCAGTCTGGCCATGGCTTGACAACGGGCATGAGGCAACTAGGGTGGGAGGCTGAATTGATGGCCTTCCCCCAATTGCCTCATGCATAGCCTCAAACCATGGCCAGGTAGCTGCTGAGGCTTCTCCCCCGTCTTTAGTTTTTGCCGGTATTCAACATATTTTACCAGTCATAGTCCGGTAATTATTTACACTCTAAGAGTCCTACACAACAGACATGGCGTCAAAAAGGAGTAATGTGTGGAAATATTTCAACCAGGTTAGTGAGTGCGGTGTAGAGTGCAAACTATGCCAAATTAAACTTATATATACCAGGGTTTCCGCTAGGATTTTTTCTCGCCGGTCAAATGTCCGGACAGAATTTATTTTACCGGACAACTTTGAAACTTACCGGTCATGTTTGAATAATAATAAGAATTGTGTAGCAGAGTTTCCGTTGGCAGGTAATTACCGGACTAGGACCGGATATACTGATGTTTAAAATTCAGTTAATGGGAGTCATTTTTATATTGCTTCACTTTATAATCGTAACAGATCGAAAAATTCTGATTCATTTCTCATGCAGCGTGCTAAACAGTGGGCGGGGCTTCAGGTGATTATGCAGCAGCTGATCTGATCTCTCTCTCGCGTCCGGTTACACTTCACTCGCGTTTATGTCCATATCGATCAGATCCAGCCCTCCTGATCGGCCTTTATAGAGAGCACCGATCAAACTATTAAGAGTGAATATCGGCACATAATGATCGGTGGCCAATCGATCGGAGCATCGGACATTTTGACCGGCAGGTTTTGAATTTACCGGTTTTTATTCAATTTGACCAGCTAAAAACCGGTAATTACCGGCTAACCGAAACCCTAATATATACATGCTATACCTTGCTATACCCGCAACCTCCGTTCCAGCTGAGAGGGTCTTCTCTACAGCTGGGCTGATTGTGAATCGCCTCTGCACATGAAAGCTGTAGGCCTATAGCTGTCAAACTGTGATCACCAGTTCAATAAATGTGACAACTTCGACATGGTTTCTATACTTATTTATTTCCAAAAGTTATTGGGAATTTTTATTTTATATAGGATATGTACATTTTGGTTAACCGGTTAACAGTTTTTTGGGGGGTCGAATATACATTTGCTTTCAAATTCCCATCCCTACTTTAGATAAGCCAGTCCTTTGTTAGTATATAAGTGCTCTGTTAGTATACGAGTGCTTAGTTAGTATATAAATGCACAGCAAACGAAAAATTGTACTAATTTGAAATGTGTAATTGTAATAATTAAACGCCTTAAATGTTAAAAAGTGTAAACAACTAAACAAATTCACATTTTAATATAGGAGGCTGGGGTCGCCAGTTTAAGTCTGTATAGCATAATATCTACAAACACTAACCCACCACAGTGCCCAGCCATGTGATTTGCTTTACCTTGTATTTTGTTTTCAAGTTGTCCCATTTCTTTGCTGTCTGTGGACCAGTCACCTGGCCCTCCAGACCCGTCTCTTTAACAACCTGCCTTTAGTTAAAAAGTATCTTAATTCACTATGCACATGTATTAAAACATTTTATCAGACGAATATAGGGGTACTTGTCGCGAGTGAGCCCTCTATATAATGGCCCACTTGCTGGCACCCAGTTCTTTTGATCTCCCAATTAACCCACACACACGAGGAGCAGGCAGATATCAGGTAACACAATCATCTTTATTATACATTAGGTTATTAGTAAGGGACCATATCAGTCAAGCTTCTCACATGGAAAAGTTACACAAGGCCAAGTAATGCAGTGCCTATCGACCACCCCGTCATTCAGGCTGCTACTGCTCTACCCCACCCCCTGCTGGCCGGAGGGACTATCAAATGGTACACTCAACAGTAAAATATCATAACTCATGCAAATAACGCAAACACATGGCACTTCTATTAGGGAATCACTACACACATGACACGTCTATTTAAAAGAAGCACTACACACATCACACAATGAACATGCTCTCCCACTCACTGGCCGCTAAGGAGTAAAATGGAACAGTCACTGGCACTGGTGGGCAAATGACAACGAGTGGCACTATTTGCACTCCATACTTTCCTTGTTCATTTAACCAGTGACAGCCTGCCAAGACATGGCCCGAGTTAAAATAGTTATGGGTCCGCTCTCGGTCAGGAACACCTCAGACCGAGAGGAGTTCAAAGTTATTTCGCTCACCCTTCCTTAAGCGCACTGCCCCTGGTAGGAACAAGCGCGCGGTGCGACAGACAGGAACTTGAGGACGTTGCAATGATCAGGATCTTGAGTACGTTGCAATAAACAGGAACTTGAGTACGCTGCAATAACAGGAACTTGAGTACGTTGCAATTCTGCCTCCAACCGACCCGTCGATCAGCGGCTGGCAGCCGTACAGCAAATCGCAGCGTAGCAGAACTTCCGCAGTTCCTTCGCCTCACCGTCGCTTCCTCGGAGATCCGTCCAGAGCCTTGCTTCCCGTTTCCTCCTCGCCTCGTAGCTTCACCTTTTCCGTTCTCCCGGCTCTCCCGGTAAAAGTCCCGGCTCCTTGCTTTAACCAACCACCGGCCAATCCACGTAGCTCCCTGGAAGGCTGGGCGGGCAGCAGCCAATCACGCTGCCCTCATCCAGCTGATTCACACCAGCTGCGAAAACACACATACTCCACCCACCTGACAGGCTAACCCTTTTTATGAATGGAAACACACATTTGTCCCCACTTCCACTTAAAATACATATGCACACAGTATATATAATGCATCATCATTTACATACAAAAACCCCATCCCTACTGGCGACATACTTACTCCCAGCCTGATTTGGCAGCATTTCGTTTCCCACTGAACATGTGCTCCATCTTAACCCTTGCACTAATTAGGGCAAGGGTTTCAGCATCTGTGACTGAAATAAATGCATCATATTAGGCTTGCATGGTACAACGCTGGAAACTAAGAATTAAATAGCCTAATGCAAACTGAGCATAAAGGTTTTAGTAAGATGTTAACTTTACCTGGACAATTTCACAACAGTCATTTCATATAAGCATGTTGCCAAGTTATGGCTTAAGAATGTAAAAGTTTAAGAGAGCAGCGGTAACTTACATGATCTTCGTTTGTCTGTCATGATCGGTTGCAGTGTTTCCCCTACCATTGTCTTGGAGGGGCGCTGCGCCCTCCCTGAAATTCAAGGTGGTAAAAAAAAAAAAAAAAATCTTTTTTTTTTTTAATAATTTCTTTTTTTTATATATATTCATATAGCACCAAATTGCAACAAATCTATATCTACTGTCACTTTTCACATTGAACATGTGCTCTTTCATTAAATAAACTAAATGCTTTCATTTTAAGATGTGAGTTTAGTGTTTTTGACCCTAAGAAACACTGATGCTGGATTTAAAAAAATATATATCCCAATGCCACCCACCCCCCTGAGTGTGAATATGAGAGTCGTTTGTGTGGAGGGATATGTCGGATAGGCTGGGATGGTGGTGAGGGTTGTAGGCGGATGAAGTGGGTGCGAATTCGGAGCATCGCAGGAAGCCGAAGAATGCTAGCAGGAACATGCATTCTAGGGTAAGGTCGAACATTGGTGATAAGTATCCTGAGCATAGGGAACGGATGCAGAGGCTGAGAAGGTCGGAAGTGAGTGGCAGTCGTTTGGCTGTGAGGGAGGGTTCCTGCTTACGTAAGCCTTTGATGAGCATTGATGCGTGGCTATGGGACGTGGAAGGACATGGTTGGCCGCTGGCTATTTTAATGAAGAAATTAATTCCGGCCAAGTATGTCTGAATGGTGGATGTCCGGCACTTACGGACGGAATGAGCGTGAGTAATGAAATTGCAGACTGATATGACGTCCAGAGTGGGGAATGGTAGCTGGTATGCGCCGTGATATGCCTTGAAGCAATTCCAGCCGGTGAGATAGGCTGACAAGGTGCTTGGGGCGAGGCTGTTGAGGATGGCTTCCCGTGAAGCGTGCGAGAGTAGTTCCAGTTGTGGGTTTAGTTGAATGTGGTGGCTGAAAACGGTGGGACTTGTATGGGATGGAGATTCGCCTCTGGGGCCAAGATTCTGAATTTCTGAAATTGGAAACGAGACAAAGAGTCAGCAATGCCGTTCTCATGACCTGGGATGTGTGCTGCTTTGAGGATGAACTAGTGTTGGGCAGAGATTAAGGTGAGTCTGCGGAGGAACTGCATGATGGCTAGGGAGCGAGATCGGCCTTTGTTAAGGATCTCTACGACTGCGCTGTTATCGGTGTGGATGAGTATGGCTTTCCTAGACCATTCGTGCTATGATGATGGGATATAGTTCGTGAAGTGCGGATGAAGGGGAAAGCGTCTGTGAATTGAGAGCTGTGAACTCTGGGGGCCAGGTGGATGAGAACCATCTCCCTGCATAGTAGCCGCCAAAGCCTATGGAGGGGGCTGCGTCAGTGAAGAGTTGGATATCCTCGGGTTTGGTAATGAAGTCATCGTAAAAGAAAGAGATGCCGTTCCACGAGGACAAGAAATCCTGCCAAAGGTGCATTTCCATTTTGCATGCGTCGTCGAGAACTAGACGATCGTGGATGGAGGGAACTGACGCCGCTCTGTTCAACAGGAACAAGAACAAGAAGGGTTTTGCTTGAGGTATTATGCGGATGGCGTAATTTAGGTGGCCGAGGAGGGCCAACAGCTGCCGTTTCGTGCATCTGTCTGCCTGTAAGTAGTTTGACAAGAGGAGAGTGATGCGCTGTACTTTCTCTGAGGGTAGAGAAGCCTGGAAAGACATTGAGTCCAGGGTGATGCCTAGCAACTCGGTGGAGGTTTTAGGCCCTTAGGTTTTCTCTTCAGACAGAGGGATGCCGAGGTCTGAAAATGTTTGTATGAGTGTGCTCAGCCCATGGCAGGGGGGTGAGGATGGTGGAGTGACAATGAGAAAGTCGTCGAGAAGATGGATACGACCTGGCCCCCACCGGGGGGTGCTGGTGAGTCGGGCCGTGTCCGTGGAGGAGGACGGACACGGAATTAAATCCTGTGTTCCTCCGGTACTTTTATTTTCTCTGATTTATCCATAGTTCGCTCATCGAGCCGGGGGTCAGGTTATTCGCCTGCAAGAAAAGGCGCTGGTGCGGGACCGTAGCAGGATGTGACGTATAGTTTAGTTGACCTAATTAAAACCGTTTTGTTTTTTATTTATGTGTCACAGTATCACCTCAAAATAGAAGATACGAAACATTTTCAACCGTGCAACAACATTTAATAATCCTACAAATACTTTATTTTATTTCCTTCTTATTTTTGTCTAAGCTCAAGGGAGCCAGAGCAGAGGGCTTAACCCTTCTCTTGCGTTAGGTCATACCCCCCTTCCCATGCTATTTTCGGTCAAAATTGGTGTGTTTTGCACAGTGATATCTCTGGAACCCCTTATCCAATTTTGATGGTTGACATCTCATTTGAACAGTCAAAGCAAGTAGAACCAAGGGATGACAGACAGAATGACACCATGGGTGAATTTCATAATGTAATGATTTAGTTAGTGTTGTAGCTGAGATTCTTCCCGTTCCAATGATGTATGGGATGTATTGATTTGATACAAGCAAGCCAGTGTTTCATGTCATGGTCCGGACCCACCGGTGGGCCCATCAAGTTCAGCATTCACTGTGATGAATATAAAATAAGACACTGATACTGTTTTCTTCAATTAACATTTATTGAAAGAGAAATATACCATAACAGAGCATGTGTGTGTGTGTTCACGTGTGTACGCACATAGTTGGCAATGCAAAATTGTGGAATGTCACTGCAGGCTCCTCTCCCTCAGGGGCCTCTCCCTCAGGTGCCTCTTCCTGGTCTGTTGTAGGCACATCGCTGTTGTCTTCCATTTCTGAGACATCTTCCTCTATCTCCTCTTCATCTGGTTCAATCTCCTCTTCATCTGGTTCAAAAATGTGTCCAGAGCCCCTCGTACAGAAAATCGCCTAATCGGTCGCCTGCTCATTGTGTCAATGAGTCAAATGTGAGCAAGGCACAACTATAACTGCTTGAGAGCCAGTAAGGGAGGCGCATTTAGCGCGAGAAAGTGAGAGGTTTGTGTTTCTCGAGGGGCACAGAGCTCGCACCTGTGAGAAGGTATGATACATTGTATGTACGCACATGCATTTTCAAACATGTGGACTACCTATGTTGCAAATGTATTATCTTTTCAATTTACACACGGCATCTATTGTACGTCTGTCCGTCCTGGGAGAGGGATCCCTCCTCTGTTGCTCTCCCTGAGGTTTCTCCCATTTTTCCCTTTAAACTGTGGGTTTTCTCTGGAAGTGTTTCCTTGTACGATGTGAGGGTCTAAGGACAGAGGGTGTCGTATTGTCATACTGATTTCTGTACAAACTGTGAAGACCAATGTAACATTGGGCTATCTAAATAAACATTGATGGATTGATTGTATCATACAGCGCGAGAAAGGGAGTGTGTGTGTGTGTGTGTGTGTGTGTGTGTGTGTGTGTGTGTGTGTG
>CALSBZ010004414.1:59508-84919 GCA_943591055.1 Gobionotothen gibberifrons
TGTGTGTGTGTGTGTGTGTGTGTGTGTGTGTGTGTGTGTGTGTGTGTTTTCCATCTGCAGGATGAACATAATACACTCATACCCATTCATTTTCATATTCAATGCAAGTGGTGATCATCAAGTGTATTATGTTCAGCGGCCTAGTGTGGAGGATAACATAAGGTATTGAGGCAATTGGATGAAAAAGACAATATTTATGATTAAAATAAAAGTCATTCGGTCACTTTTGACCCGAAACGCAAGAGAAGGGTGAGCCGCATGCGGCTTGAGAGCCGCGGGTTGCCGACCCCTGGTCTAGCCGCACGTCAGAACTCAGTATATGAGTCTGACCGTTAATTTCATTCACAAGTGGAAGCTGCAAAGTACATGTCTCCAAACGATATACTTCCCAGTAGACCATACAGGGGAACTAACACACATGGCCTAAGGGACTTACTTCAAGGCTGGGGACTGAAAGAGGAGAACATGACCTGCATGACCACAGACAGTGGAGCCAACATGGTTAACATCGGTTCTGAATTGATTTTAAAATCCTTTTATTTGTTTTCAAAGCACTAAATGGGCTGGCTCCTGCCTATATAGCCGAACTCCTCCAGCGCTACACCCCAGCCAGAGCTTTAAGGTCTGCTGACCAGCTGCTGCTGGTAGTGCCCAAGACCAGGCTCAAAACCCGAGGGCACCGAGCCTTCGCAGCAGCTGGCCCCAGGCTCTGGAACACTCTGCCCCTCCATGTGAGGTCGGCCCAGACCCTAGTTTTTTTTTTAAATCTACTCTTTACACACTACTTCTCTCTGGCCTTCTAGTCAGAGCGGAGCACGACTCCTGACTTTTCCCTGTGTTTTATATATCTGTTGTAATTTATTGTCTTGTATTGTGATTGTAGTAATGTGTTTTTATTACATGTACAGCACTTTTGCTCGACCAAAAATGGCCTTTAAATGGGCTTTTATAAATAAAACTTGATTTGATTTAAAGCTTTGGATCTTAACGCCTGGACTCGCCTGCATGTTGGCATTGGGATTTTTTTTTTTTTAATCCTCTGGAGCAGAGCAGCATCAGTGTTTCTTAGGGTCAGAAACATTAAACTCACAACCTAAAATGAAAGCATTTAGTTTATTTAATAAAAGAGCACATGTTCAATGTGAAAAGTAGATATAGATTATTTGCAAATTGGTGATATATATATATATACCTGTCCGTACCAAATGCAGAGAGTGAAAAGGATCCTCTGGAATGGTGGCAAACCATGAGGGAAACTTTCCAAGGGTTAGCCAATTAGCTAGAAAGTATCTCTGCACTCCGGCAACTAGTGCTCCCTCAGAGAGAGTGTTCAGCACTGGTGGCAATATTGTCACATGCCAAAGGGCAACTCTCAAGCCAGAGAAAGTTGACAAACTGATTTTCCTGGCAAAAAATCTGTGACTGTGTTCTGTCATACAACAAGAAAAGAAAAAAATATATACAAAAAAACCAACTGATGTGAAAGACATGCTCTAACCTACCTTGTAGGTGGTTGTACTGTTAAGTAACTTGAAAAATAACCATAATAACCGACATGAACAAATATCGTCTATCGTGATACTGCTTGAAAGATGTCGTGATATTATATTTTTCAATATCGCCCACCCCTACTTTGACGTGGTAAACATTAACAAAACCCTGCTGTCAATAGAAGTGTTTTTTAATCATGGTTTACTGTGAAAAATGACCCCTCAACCTGTTAAGCCCCGAGCCTGTTTTTCAGGCCTCAAGCTCGAAAATGACATTCCCAGAACAAATGACCATATCTTCCCTTCTAAAAGGGTTAAATTAATAATCTTTTTTCTCAAAGCAAGGATAAACCTGTGAGTTGGATGTAGAAAAGTCAGAATCAATATAGAATTTTTTTATTTTAAAGAAAATTCATATTGAACATAGTAAAACAATGTAAATGATAGTGTCCGTCCAAAATAAAAACATTACTTATAGTGAAAACTAACCTTGGATGATGGGATGGTAGACTAAAAGCTTTAGGAATCCAAACTACAACATATAATAAGTACCCTGTATCAAGATTGATGCAAAACAAGTGAAATTTGACCTTTTTAGAGAGATTTAGCACAAAAAAAACACTTCTGGGGTCATTAGGGTGGATTTGACCTATCTCTGGCCCCCCTCGCTCGATTTTGCTGATTGACATCTCTTTCTAACCGTCAGAGCCAATAGAATCGAGGGGAAGTTCCTAAAATCCATCTAAACATTACCCATTGGTGAATGAGTGATGCATAGCCAGATTGCCCGGAACCGGAAGCTGTCATACACTATCTAGCTATCGTAGCAGCTAATATGAAATCTCCGTTATTGACATAAAAATGTAATGATGGTTTATCAGAAATCATTTCAAAGTGACACAGACACATTGAATTAACCTGTGGATTAACCTTCAGCAGATTTTGTATCGTTTTAAATGCCATTGAACACAACTTTTGATCAGAATAACAGCAAAGTTAAGAAGTTTTTAGCCGTTTTGGCTCCGTAAAGCTAATTTTGTTTGTTGTTGTTTCGCCGCGAGTTCTGGTCGCTCAGTGATGATACTTATATGTCTGGAAACTGCGGAATCTCAGCTTGCTAATCGATGACAAGTAATAAGGGTATTTTAACGTGAGTTCTGTGCTAAGTGTGTTAGCATTTTTTCGCTTAGGGCTAATTCAGAACCTTTGTTATTACCCTTATGTTTCGTTTTGCTAAAAATGATTAATATTGTCTGATAGCTGAGTTTCTTCCCGTTAAGTGGGTATGACACATTAATAGTTTATTAAATGTTAAGAAGCCCTCAGACGCTGTTACTTGCAAGATGTTGCGTTCGTGGGGTTTAACTGGTTAACCATGTGTGTTTTCTCCATCACAGCCTAATATAAATGATGGGTGTTTCCTGAATGTGTGGTCACATGACAATACATGTGTTTGATTGACTAGATAAAGAGGGTGGGTCAACTTATCCACTGGCTCATCTTACCCCACTCTCCCCTACCATGTAGTATTGTAATACACACTGAAAATCACAGATGTATATGTCTACTGCTCAAGTGATTTGCTCACCAACTCCAGTTCTATCCAATCCAGCATGAGGAATACACTGTACCCTTACTGTTTTGCACATTCAGTGAGTTGGAACTTGTATACAATGGACACAGACAGGTCAATGATTTGGAAATATAGACTGGCCGTGGCCTGATTCTTGTTGCATGAGTAAACAAGCTGGACACATCATATAAGGGTGTCATTGCACGTTATATATTCTCCCTATCATCCACATCTCTTTCTTTATTCCCTCGCTCCCTTCTGCTCTCCTTTTTATCTCCTGCTATCACTACCGTTCTCTTATTCCTCATCATTGCACTCGCTCGCTCCTTCCCCACGTCGCTCTCTGAGGAACCAGATGTGTTCCTTGTATGATTTATTCAGTTGCAGAGATTGGGGCGGAGAGAGTCTGCTGCAGGCAGCGTGCACTCTGCTTTGGTTCAAATGGTTGAGTCTACTTCCTGCCCTCATTCCTTATGCAAATGAGTTTTCCTTGTTTGTATGATTCACTATTTCTTTTTTACTGAGAAGTTGCATCAATATTGTGGACAGGACATTTTAGCTGGCTTACACTAAGATAAAGACTGAAATACAAGTAACCAAGGCACATTGAGAACATTGCCTTTTGCATGACAACTTACAATATCTTGTCAATGAACATTATTTTAACACCATTTATTCCATAAGTATGAATCATATCTAACGTTAAAATAGTGCACAATGTTGTGACTCTGGCCCCGATCTTTATATATTTCTAGAGTCGAATAATCCTGCAGCTGCTAATGGTCCTTCATTTAAATATTTTACAAGAAATGTAAGCTTGCCGCCTTAAAGATGTCTCAAGATGTTACAAATGTACTCACACAGAGTTACATTAATAAGCCTGCAATGCACATATTATCTAAGAGTTCCAAGTCACCACCACTGTACTTATACAGTATGCAATTTCCCATCCCATAATGCTTCAGGGAATGGAAAAGGAAGCACGACACTGCATTTAATGTCTCTGCTTTAAAAAGACTTTCACGTAGCTTTTAATGTCAAAAAGCCCTTGAGACTTTAACTTCCAAACCCTACATTAGATATTTGACTTTGATTTGTTTTGCCAGTTGAATGCCTTTAGGTGTTCTGTTCAAACACATCACAGTAAATTGCACCGTTTTGCGGCTGGTGGGAGGTAGCTCGCCAACTGAATCTGAGCAGCAAGCCAAACTCTGCAAGTTCTATTCTGTTTACCTCCGTTGGGTTTTTACAAACACATTTAATAATTTGTTATACTTAATGAACAAGGCACCATAGTAATTATGATTGTTAGATAAAAGTTGCAAGCAGCAATTGTTTCTTTCACATACCTTTTATTCTTTGCCTTTTGGGGTTTCCCTTTTTTCTGTAGTGTGTCTTATAGGTTTTTGTGCATGTCAATCAGGGGTGTCCAAACTTTTTTCAACGAGGGCAACATACGGAAAAATATACGAAGGGTTGGGCCACTCACTAGAGGTGAGGTATATCGCCTCATAAGTTCAGTTATAAGTTGGAAAAATCTATCCAATGTAGGTCAATTATTCTTGATACTTGAAAATGCTGTTAGAAAAACTGCCTACATCACAGCTCTCCATAGGGGTTCATTTATTCTGTTGGCAGCTCATTCCTTAAAACAGAAGCTTCATATTGATTATAATAAGAGGAAATATGAAGGGTATATTACAAGGTTGTTATGTAAATGTATTATTGGGCTTTTTTCTTATCAACTTAGATTTGCTAGAACATGTTTTCAACTTTGACTGAATGTATTTGAAAATTGGGCTTATTGAATACTGTGTAATATATTTGAACATATATAATTAAGAAGTACAATATAAGAGAAGCAGAAGTTTATTATACTTTTTGAAAGGGCCGATTCAAAATGGTCCGTGGGCTGCATTTGGCCCCCCAGAATATGTCCTCTTATTAAAAGACCCACACCAAAAATAAATGTACCTCCCAGAGGTTGCGCTAGACTTTTTCGCTGCCCGTAATTTTGACGGACAGGATCATAACATTTCAAAATAGCACAACATCTCAAAATTGACCAGTGCATGAAAAACGATGTTTTCACCTGCCGTGTCTCGCCTTAAACAAACAATTTATGCGACGCGTACAGCTGACAGCCCAGCCCGGCACCGCCTTTTATTTTTTTAAGCGGCCCTCCTCCCCACTTTTGGCAGCACCCCCTGAGCAAAATGACTTCCCGCGGCTATGAATATCCGACTGCAAGTGAATGCAGCACAAGATGCACGTCTTGTAACCCCTCCCCTGGCACGAGCCTGGAAATATGATTGGCGGCGATTTCATTTGAACCGGGGGACGGCGCGAAACGAGAAGCATTTGGACCCAAGTAGACGGAAGGAATTAGGTATTTGCGGTCTACAATGACAGAGAAGAGCCTGTCAGTTTGGCTGTACTCGGCATTGAATCAAAACGCACTAAAGCTTTAAATCTTAATAAGTTTGTGAGGCGTTTTGCTGAACAACATGGTAATCGCCACATTCAGCTGTTATAGGCATGCCAACTTGATGCTCTGCTCACGGATGACACGATGAGCATAACAACTGTTAAGATGATGACCTTATGTGTGTATATATATTTTTTCTTTGTGGGGGTCTGCCCCCAAAAAACTGTTTTAAGTCCTGAGAAAGTCAAATAAGACGGTGTGTAAAACTACACTGCCCAGCCAAAAAAAAGTAACCACTTTGATTTAACTAGGCCAGCAGGTAAGGACTTTCCACTGGATAATAACTGCAGCGATGTATATGTTTTAGCTGAATACACGTTTTTTAACCCTAACTGATGCAGTTAGTCACTTCTTTAATGTTTGTTCTTTCTGATGTAAAGTCAATGTTGTAACTGTTTGCCGTAAAGTCGTGGGGCGCTGAACTGTTCCTTTGAATCTTTTGAATTTTGATACATGATATAATTACTTGTCTTCCAAATTTGAAGGAGGGTGAGCAAGCATCTTGAGGAACATTCATCATTAACTCCTCCAAAAAATACAGTTTATTCAATAATAAATGAATATGTGAATCATAAAAGTGATTGACAGCCGATAGGAATAATATGATTGTTAATAGTATCATATTCATTCAAACGAACATCGATGAGACAGTTAATTAAAGGTGGGGTAGGTAAGTTTCAGAAACCGGCTCGAGATACACTTAGTTATATTCCATGGAATGCTCTTAACATCCCGATAGCAATGAATATCTTAAGTGCTTTGACAAAAAATCCATTAAAAAATGTCATCTGTGGAAGCCGTGGCGCTGTAAAAAGCACGACCAATCATTTTAGCCGGCCCGGCTAAAGTAACTGGATGGCC
The DNA here is from genome assembly GCA_943591055.1 of Gobionotothen gibberifrons. NCBI lineage: Eukaryota > Metazoa > Chordata > Actinopteri > Perciformes > Nototheniidae > Gobionotothen > Gobionotothen gibberifrons. The sequence continues at coordinate 65,921 of CALSBZ010004414.1, forward strand.
TACCTGCCTGTCAGCCTTCCATCTGTGCACAAACTTATCTAGTGCCCTCATTGGTCATGTGCGCGTTCATGTGTGTTGGAGGAGGGGCTCTGTAAGGAAGTGGCAGATTTTCTCCGGCTGTGTATTTTCAAATTCTAGTGCACTCGAGCTGGTTTCCAAAATTACCTACCCCACCTTTAATGTACTTATTGCAGCAGTCTGCATATATTTGGTACCCCATGCTGGTCTAAGAGTGAAACAAACTCATTCAGTTATTGTTCAGTTAAAATTCATTCAATTATGTCTGCCATCTTTATATATCTCTATTTAAGGCTTTACTGATGTGCCACAATAATATCACCTAATGTTATTGAGTTAAAATATTAATATTGTGGCTTTCCAAGTTAACATTGATTGATATGACTGCAATTAAATCAGTATTTACTTCTGCCAGGGGATGCCACCCCTCCAAATCTCCTGCCACCCTCTTGCCACCCCATGAATATTTGTCTAGATCCGCCCCTGTCCGTATCCAAAGCCTGATATATATTCTCTAGATGATAGGAAAGGAGGTTTCAAACTTCCTTTATAACCTCCTTTAGCTTAGGAACCACTGGACCTCCCTAACCGAAAGGAGAGGAGAAAATGCTGCCCCACAATGCCTTGCGGCCGCGGCATTTAAGGCGAGGGAATATTCGGTCGTTCACGGACACAACCGATCATGACAGACAAACGAAGATCATGTAAGTTACCGCTGCTCTCTTAAGCTTTTACATTCTTAAGCCATAACTTGGCAACATGCTTATATGAAATGACTGTTGTGAAATGGTCCAGGTAAAGTTAACATCGTACTAAAACCTTTATGCTCAGTTTGCATTAGGCTATTTAATTCTTAGTTTCCAGCGTTGTACCATGCAAGCCTAATATGATGCATTTATTTCAGTCACAGATGCTGAAACCCTTGCCCTAATTAGTGCAAGGGTTAAGATGGAGCACATGTTCAGTGGGAAACGAAATGCTGCCAAATCAGGCTGGGAGTAAGTACATCTATATTTGTCTGATAAAATGTTTTAATAAATGTGGTGAATTAAGATACTTTTTAACTAAAAGGCAGATTGTTAAAGAGATGGGTCTGGAGGGCCAGGGGACTGGTCCACAGACAGCAAAGAAATGGGACAACTTGAAAACAAAATACAAGGTAAAGCAAACCACATGGCTGGGCACTGTGGTGGGTTAGTGTTTGTAGATATTATGCTACAGACTTAAACTGGCGACCCCAGCCTCCTATATTAAAATGTGAATTTGCTTAGTTGTTTACACTTTGTTTACACATTTAAGGCGTAAGCAATTACACATTTAGAATTAGTACAATTTTTCAGATGACATTTTTTAATGTGATTTCCCCCTCACTGCCCTTTAACTAACAGTCTGTTATCTGTGTTGTCAATAGGAGTTAAAGAATCCCCCAACTGGGACAGGAACAGACGGGGGAGAAGCCTCAGCAGCTACCTGGCCATGGTTTGAGGCTATGCATGAGGCAATTGGGGGAAGGCCATCAATTCAGCCTCCCACCCTAGTTGCCTCATGCCCGTTGTCAAGCCATGGCCAGACTGCTGCTGAGGCCTCCACCTCTGCTGAAGAAGGGCCTTCCCAAGTTCCCCTCAGCAGTGAGGAGGAGCCTGTGCCCTCCACCAGCTCCCAACCACCAACTAAAAGGCCAAGGCGAAGAAGCAGCGTGTTGGCCTTCCTGAAAAAGCAGGCAGAGAAGGACGAGGCCCGCGATGCAGCGCTCTATGAGCAGAATGAGCGACTTCTTAAAGCGCTCAATGAGCAGAATGAGCGACTTCTTAAAGCGCTCAATGAGCGACTTGTTAATTTAATTTGAGTTTGTGAAAAAAAAACAATAAATGTTTAAGTTGTTGTGAAAACACTAAAGTGGAGTTCTTCAGTTGATGATTTGGATAACACTCACAAACAGTGCTTCAATAAACAAGCACTTTACCCAAAAGCACCACATGTCATAGCAGCTTTTTCAAATACAATACAACAGTTACTTTCAACAATATTTGTGCTATAAATTCAAATTAATGACTGTTGTGTAATGTGACGAAGATGGCTTCGTCACTGTGGACAGACGGCTTCGGGCTTTGTATATTGCATATGTGTTTTATTTTGAAAAGTGTTCCCTTTCCCCATGTCTGTTGCTGTTGATTGTGTGCACCTGGTGCCCTGTGTTAATTAGTGTGGGTATTTAGGCTCTGTGTTTCCTGTTTTGTTTGGTGTGTGAGATCCTTGTGGCTGCTGACTGTGCTCACGGGAACAGCGAGATTGAGGCTGTGTGTCATGTGTTCATGATTTAATAAATGCCCACACCGGGTTGTATTTTGGACGTTCTGTCTCTGCCTCCTTGCTTGGTCGGGCCGCTCAACGGGTCAGCTTCACATGTAATGACAAACACTACATGCAAAATGACAGAGCCACTCCAGTGAAATATATCAGCCAAATGTTTATTTAACAACCAAAAACTTGCCTCAGGGGGCTTTCTAATGTGTACAGTGTACGACACCCTCTGTCCTTAGACCCTTGCAGCCAATGAGGAACAACTCCCAAAACTTTTTAACAGGGGGGAAAACATGGAAGAAACGTCAGGGAGAGCAACAGAGCAGGGATCCCTCTCCCAGGACGGACAGACGTGCAATAGATGCCGTATGTACAAATAAACATGACAAAAATACAACATAACGGGGTGAACATCAACGAAAAATATGGAGCTTAGTTCCAACTGGAACATGCTGCAGCAGGAGTAGCAACAATCCAAGCATGGCAACCTGCAGAGACACAATAACGTGCATTAGTAACATGTATTCATGGGGAATGATTGCATATTTAAAAAAATGAATGATGTAAGAAAGCCATTAAAATACTTACTATATAAGGAAATAATCATGGTCATTTAGGTGTGGAGGACGCTCATGTGGGGCTGACACGTGTGCTGCCAGTCTGTCCCTATAGTGCTGACCAGCATGTTCATCCATCTGCACAGGTCCCTGTGGAGGTAGCGGCACTGGATCCTCTCCCTCAGTTGGCTCCAGGATGTCTTCAGCAGTGAGGCAGATGTTGTGGAACACTGCACACACAGTATCACCTTGGGGGAAAAGGTGTGATCCACTTCCAGGGCCTTGAAGAAGATCCCTCTCCACCGTGCCTTCATCATCCCAAAAGCCCTCTCTATAACCGATCGGGCTCTGGCATGGTGTCGGTTGAAGCGCGCCTCCACTCTACCCCTCCCGGTACGGTGTGATGAGGTTAAGAGGTTCCCTCAGGCACGGGTAACCTCCATCCCCCACCATGTAATGGCCAGCTGGTGGGTAACAGCCCCTCACAAACACTGGACTGTTCCTGAGCACCCTGGTGTCGTGGACCGAACCAGGGTAGCCAACAAATGTCCAGGAATGTGCCATAGCTGTCACAGATTCCCTGAAGCTGGACAGAGAAGAACAGTTTCCTGTTCAGGTAATCCTGGGCATGGGGGCTATTGGGAGCCTTGATGCGGATGTGGCATCCATCTATAGCTCCCAGTGGCTGAAGGCTGGGCTGTTGGCAAGGCGATGAAAGCCATTGCCAACTTCAGCACACTGTGCCTGTGTGGGGAAATGGATGACCTTCTCCAACAGACATAATATTGCCTCACACATCCTGTGGACAATATCGAAAACTGTGGTCTTGGGCACATCAAAGACCCTGGAGACAACCGAATAGGACAACCCATGTGCCAGCCAGCAGACCACCAGGAGGACCTCCACATGCTGAACCCAGCCATGGGTCTTCTCCCTCCTGAGAAGGGTCATCAGGGCCTCGATGGATTCCCTCGACGGGCGGTAGTCAAATCTATAGTAAAAGGTTGAAATACATCAATATTGTGGCTTTCCTTTATTTTTTAAAACAATGATGCATATTTGTTGTGTAAGGCAAGCACATGTAACAGCACAAATAACCAATACTGGAAATATGTTAGTTGGCTAAACCATAAGACCATTTTCTGTCAGAAAGTCCTCAAAACTAACTTCACCCAGGTACACAGAAACACATGAAATATACAGGAACAGTTTCAGCTATACTCTTGATAGTATGTGCAATGTAAGCATGCTCTGTAAACTATCATTGAAACCAGTATCAGCATCCACTTACCCCTTGTAAACCTACTGCCAGCCTCTGCAGTCGTGCTCTCCTCCTCTGAATGTTTGCTCTGTTGTTTTGCAACACAGCAGCCACAAGCTCCATTTCTGCCGTCTTGCTCTGAAGCTGTGATACTGCCCACCTGCTCTTATATAGGACACTAACAGGGTCATTGAGCAACATACTATTCAGCTGGGTGATTATTGGTTTTTCATTGAGTGCAACAGTCTTGGGCCTGTGGTCATTTGATAGTACTATCTTTGGGTAAACAACTATTTTGTCCCATAACACATCAATAAGCCAATACAGCTTCAAATCGAATTGAGACTTTTGGCCATATTTTAATTCAACATGTTATAAACCTAAGAATGGTGATATGTACAGCAATACATGTGTAGGTCTAACACGGTTTCCATCAATTATTTTGTATGTGGCCAGGAGGGTGTGGTGAGTGTGGTTAAACTTTACCCGTCTCAACAATGCTCGTTGCCAAAAGTGCAATAAGAGTTTAGCATGTGAGGGCGGTAACACGAGCAGTTTGTCTAAACATCTTGCAAAAGTGCACCACATTCAGACGGAGAAATGCACCGGGTTCGACTGTCTTTCTAGTAGCTCTGTAGCCCCATCCACGAGTAACGTTTCCACGTCAGGTATTATGTATGCTAGCAGCAACACACAGAGTTAACTACATTATACAAACATGGGTTAATGATTAGAGGTAACCGAGTTATTTATTTTGTTAAAGTTTCAGCTATTCTGTTTACAATTATGTCATCAGATTATTCAGCCCACTCTCTTCAGTCTGCGTACAAATGACACGACTTTGCAAAGGCGTGCAATAGATACGCAGAAGTCCGTTTTTGCGTGCATATGATACTCCCACGTTACGTTTGTTATGAACGTATCTTAAATGCGTTTATTTTCTACATATCTTTGCCATTTATTTAACCCTAACCATAACCCAATAAACTGCTGTGTCGTTTACTGCACCGCAAACATTAAAACTGTCATTGGAACGGCGATCAAGCCTGAAGCCACAGAGCTCTTTGTTTTAATGTTTGAGGTGCAATATCAGCGTATCATATGCACGCAAAAACGGAGTTCTGCGTATCTATTGCACGCCTTTGAAAGTCGTGTCATTTGTATGCAGACTGTGAGACCGGGTTGGATTATTTAATACGATTTGTTAAAACATTGTTGTTTCTTTTGATGTGAAATATTATGTATTTAATTTAAATAAAAAGCAATGTTAGTTTTGTTAACAATTTGTTTAGTTAGTATACCTTATTTTTTTCTCCAAAATAACTGATAAGAGTACCGTTAAAAGACCGCATCGATAAGTGGTATCGATAAAAGTAGTAGGCCTACCGTTAAAACCTTAACGATACCCATCCCTATGTAGATGTCAGTTTTACACACATTCTGAGGCTGCCGTGCCTATGTTTTTGTTTTCACTGCTAATTTATGCTTATGCTCTATTAGTGCATTAAAAAATCATTAAAATCATTAATGAAGTTTCAGCTCAGACCCCACGGTTAATATGTCTCCCCCTGGCCCACCTACATTTCTCCAGGCCCACCCACACAATCATTCCTGGCTACGCCACTGATCCGACCGCAGCCCATGAGTCACACTGATGTACTCGGTGTTCCTTCATTACCATAAACACACAAACTGTAGTTTGTTTTGAGTCAATCCCGAATACTCAACACAGAACCAAATCACAATCAATCAGCAGCTGAAAATAGTCCTTACTGTGGCATCAGAGTAAACCTGTATGAGGGTATGGCCTTCAGGTTGCCGTCTGTGAAAGGCTACTTAAGAACAGATGAGACAAGACAGTGTCAAGAGTAATTGCCCCTTTTGAAGATAAGTCCTCCAATCTAAAAATTCAGGCCTTTCAGAGCCCAAACAGGTCCTTCAGCACAATATGGGCACTCCAGCAGTTCCTGGTTATGTGGATAATCTATTCGTAAGCAATAAAGCTGCTAGAAAAATAGCCAATACCTAAAAAAAGGTGACAGAGTTATGGGCCTTAGTCATGCCTTTTCTTGTAAGTTGTTGGAACACGAAGGTGTGGTACGGGCTAGAGGTAAATTCTGGCCTCCCTACAAAACCATATGACTTTGATTATACAAAATAAGATAGGATGTATACAACCCAACAAATGTGTAGTACTACCAGAAAATGAAATATTTAAAGAGGTCATCTCATCTTCAGGTTCATATTAGTATGTTGTGCCTCTACTGTGACATGTCTCCATGCTTTAATGTTCAAAAAGCTCTTTATTTTTCTCATACTGCCTGTGCTGCAGCACATAACACAAAACAGTCAAGGGAAAACCCTTAAAAGTATAAAAGGGCCTCTTTAATACCCAGTAGGGATGCATATCGTTGACTTTTTTACGATACCGATACCGATACCACTGAACGATACCGATACTCAACCGATACATATCGTGATACTTTGAAAATGTATCATCCCACAATTACTCCCATGAAGCACTTTACGATATAGTTAACATGTCAAATGAATATTAAATTCAATTGTGGGACTTCTTGGACCTTTTAGTACTGAACAAACAATGAAAAATACATAAAAAATATGAAGGAAACCGATTATGGAATATCTTTTATAACACCCGCCATCAGGTGTGCTGCGTGAATAGCACATCTTGTCAATGCAAACAGACCGTTATAGCACCGTTATAATTCATGTTAAACCTGAGATTCGACTAGAGAACAAATAAATAATAGAATAAAGGTCATGAGATCTCGGCATTGCACAAACCAACAAATCTCATCTTTAAAATCAACATTTGCCTTCACTGGTGAGTAGGGATGGGTATCGTTAGGATTTTATCGATACCGGTACTGCTTATCGGTATCGGTATTTTTCGGTACTCTTATCGATACTTTTCAATAATTTGGTGCTCAAAATTATAGACATGAATACAAGATGTGAAGATTAAACTGTCATTTTATTGTAATACAATTCTTTCTCTTCTTTATATATAGAACAAAGTATTTGAGCTTAAAATATGTCAATTCCTAGAAAACGACCAACAATTGCTGAACCATACAGTCTATGATTGAAACGTTGACCTTTAACAACATTTAAATGCAGTTTTCCAATTCACAATGACATCTGTAAGTTTAACTGGTTTATAAAGCATTCAATGAAAGGCCAAATTATTATATGTGTAGGAGCTCACATTAATACACTGTCAGTGTTAATAAACTAAAAAATACAAGGCGATGTGCCTGCAAGACTTCACTCAGGTAAACAAAACATATTACCGTGCGCAGCAGCTAACCTGCCTGCGAGCCTTCGCTCAGGTCACATTTACACACGGCCCGCAAATCGTATCAGGTTGCACTGAGGAGGACGTTGTTAGCGTGCTACTGCTAGCACTATTAGCACTAGCACGGGAGTCTCAACAATAATAAGAGCGCTGTAGAGAGAGATGACGAGTGGCATTTACAGTGGCCAATCAGAGGGGTCTCAAACCGGATACATCACACGGGATGAGGGTTCCCAACCAACCAGAATGGTTTAAAGTTAAACTAAGGAAGTAGACGTAACAGATATACCGATAGCAGCACCGTTTGTCCAGCGGCTTAACCCATCCCTACTGGTGAGAGAAAACAAATCCCATCACAGTTCATTTGTGGGACTTTTACCTTTCTAGTATTGAACAAACAATGAAAAATACATAAAATATGAAGAAAAACGATTATGCAATCTAATTTATAACACCCGCCATCACGGGCCACGGACTCACTTTTAAAAAATATTTTTTTTGAAAAGTATCGAAACCGGATCTGATTTCGGTACGGTATACCGTAGCCACCACACCAGTAACCGGTATTTCGGTAATACCGGATACCGGTATGCATCCCTAATACCCAGTGTTTTTATTTCTCAGTGTGCTGCTTTCGTAGCAAACCTATTTTTTTTCCATTAAATTGCTCATTACCAAATAAACAAAGTCAACTTTAAGAACTTCTTATTATAAGAACCACAAGCCTTTCAAGTTGAATATTGCCTAGTGCTGACATTAGCCTATAAGTAATTATAATTATGTATATTTACAATGCTCTACAAGTCCAATCAGAAAACTATTATTTGCGCTTGCTCATCATTTTCATAAATGTCATTGACTGGGCTGTCAATCAGATATCAGCTCTACCTATGTTTTTAACCAATCATTGCTCAGCCTCTTGTTATGTAAAATGGTTTTAGTCCATTGTTCTGGCTTCATCTTTTCCTCAGCCTCCTCAGTGTAGCTGAACCAAGATATCTGGAATTCAGTTTGATATTCCACACAAATAAATCGCATGATTATGCAAAATATATTTTAAAAAACAGTGCTAAAAGTATGAAGAATATGTGTAATACATAAATTATTCTCTTAGAAAAGTCAACACATTTTTCATAAAAGGCTCGATTTTTTAATAATGACTTAACTTATTTAAAAGATACAACATTTCAAATAGGACTTAATATTACAAAAATGTTTTTGAAGAAGTGTATTGATATAATATTACGTATAACAAAACTTGACAACAACTTTTGAGAGAGGCTGTATGCACAAGCAGAACAACAATGCAGTGTTACTGTTACTGGATGTGAGGTTGTGTATTCAAAGTGACACAGGAGTCCCTCTCTGGGCCAGAAAAGCAAAGCGCGTAAACCCCACACCTTGTGCAATATCATTTAGCGCAAAAATATAAGAATTGTTTCTATTATCCAATTTTTCTGTTATCCTGAATCCAGTGGCTTCTGTTATCCTACGGGGACTACCCTATTTAAGGCTTCAGAGGCCCCGTGTCGCTCCCCACAGGCTGCTCGAGCACATATGGCTGTACAGAAACACCGCTGAGGGCCAGATTTTCTATTTCTTTATTTGTTGTAGAGGCTTCCCTTTGGGACACACCGCTTCCTCTCTTGTCTGTTCAGGTGTAAACTCAGACATGGAATATTTGTCCAGAGAGATTAATAAGTCACCGCTTTGTCACTATCACCTTCAGGATTGCAAGGTTAAATATTATAAAGCCAGGGATCAGTCAGACGGTTTCAGTTAATGGGTGTCACTCGACAGGGCGCCTGTAGACTCCCCCTGGCAATCAGCTGAGCCAGTAAGTGACACACAGACATAATTGCTAAACAGTTAACAGCAGGTGTGCCGGAGGGTTTATCAACTGGGTGCCTTCCATTATGATGGAAACAGGAGAGGCTCAATTATAACACCATTGAACCTCTGGGAAGATTCTCACAATGTGACTCAGAGGAGCTGGCTCTGGAACATCACTGGAGGAAAGGGCTGATAATTCGGGGCTAAGATTGTTAAAGCCGCATTAGGTGCTGGAAATTGCTCACTGGCGGTTTGAAAATGGCATTAAGACAACTATTCCCCCCCCCCCCTGTAAGCCAAATACAGTACATCCTGTTGTCGGTCACGGACAGTTTGTCTTATTTCCTGCTGCGGGAGAAAGAGGGTTACGTTCTGTACTGGAGGGATAATATGGAGGATCGGGAGAGATCCTGGTGGGGCTCTGGTGTCTGGCTGAGCTTATAGAGGTAAGCACTTTTAAACACATAGAGGGACTGCTGCCACTCTGCCCCTCCATGTGAGGTCGGCCCAGACCCTGTTTTTTTTTTTTAAATCAACCCTAAAAACTCACCTCTTCTCTCTGGCCTTCTAGTCAGAGCGGAGCACGACTCCTGACATTTCCCTGTGTGTTATTTTGTATTTGTGCTGTTGTATTTGTTGTAAAGTGTTTTTATTGTAAAGCATTTTTTTATTGTATGTACAGCACTTTGGGCTCGACCAAAAATCGTTTTAAAATGTGCTCTATAAATAAAACTTGATTTGATTTGAATCAATGTCGTCCAACTATCTCAAACTCAACAGCAGGAAAATAGAGCTCATGGTTGTGGCACCCAAGGTGCTGCTCCGGAAGGTTGGTGAAGCCCGCAACCTGGGTGTCATCCTTGACTCCACCCTCTCCTTCCACTCCCACATCAAGTCTGTTACCAAATCGGCCTTTTTCGGCTGCAGAAACCCTATTCCATGCTTTCGTCACCTCCCGCTTGGACTGCTGCAATGGTGTCCTGTTTGGGGTCCCCAACAAAACCCTGGACAGGCTCCAGTATGTCCAAAACTGTGCTGCTAGGGTACTCACACATACAAAGCCGTGGCAGCACATCACTCCCACCCTCATCCACTGGCTGTCGGTCAAGTCCCCCATAACCTACAAAGTCCTCCTCCTCACCTACAAGTCCCTCCATGCCCATGCCCCCCAGTACTTATCGGACATCCTTCGCCCACATGCCCCACCCCGGAGCCTGTGGTCTTCAGACTCCAGCCTGCTTACCACCCCCCGCACCAAACTGCGAACCTTCGGGGACAGAGCCTTCAGTGTGGCAGCCCCCACCCTCTGGAATGCTCTCCCTGCGGAGATCCGCAACATCCCCACACTTGACGCCTTCAAAAGGGCCCTCAAGTCCCATCTGTTTACTAAGGCCTTTGGCCCCTAATCTATTTGTTGTTTTGTCTGTCTGACTGTTTGTCTGACTGCCTTTTGTTTTTGTTATGTTTGTTTCTACTCCTGTTCTTCTTTGTAAAGCGACCTTGGGTCTCATGAAAGGCGCCATATAAATCCAAGCTATTATTATTATTGTTATTATTCCAGGTTGTCAGAAGGGAAATCATTGAGCAGAGCCCTGTTTATCCTACCTCGACTGAGAGGTAATTGGGTGTGTTAGAGCCATGTTTTGGTGATTTCTAACGTTTGCCAAGAATGTGTAATACACTTTAGCACCACCTTTTCGTACACCCCGTTGTAACATACACTATTTCTGGTACCCAAAAACAAACTATTCTCGGTTTGTTCCAGGGATCCTAATATACCTTGGATTACGGTCACAGCTTTAAACAGAGGGTTAAAAAACATACATTTCAACAAAATGAAATGTTTAGGCAATCAGAGTTTTACTAATAGACACGAACATGGGTCTCCTGGGTTAAACTATTGTGTTGGTTTAATATATTCACCCTGACTTCTTTGTACAACCATGGATGTATAAAGAGAACTGGATACAGCGTTGGAGGGGGGGACTCGTTCCATCCTATGAAAATTGCTCAGTGGTGCATGAAGCCAAAATGGCCTGACTGTAGAGAGCACAAGTCCCTGTATCTGGGCCCATAGCGAGCACACTTGTGTTATGCTAAAGCCTCGCCTCAATCCTCAGCATCCCAGCCGATCTCGGCTCAGTCAAGTGAATATAGAGGGAAATAACTCGGGATTCAGCTTGTTTTGTTATTTTAACAACCTTAAGAACGTATGATTTGAAGGGCTATACATTCGTTCATTATGGGTAGTTGATTCAGTTAAAAGAAAATATATTCGCTGATTTACAGATGTCTTTTGGCCCATTGTCGTCACGCAACTGACATGGAAGTTGTAGTACAACAGGAATGTAAATTTGCTTAAACACACGGCGCACTTGCTGTGGGCTTGTGTAAAACTACCTCAAAGACCTACAGCTCTGGAAAAAATGAAGAGACCACTGCACCTTTTTCATCTCAATCTCTACTGTATGGCAGCCATTCCATTCCAGTGTCTGTTCAATTCCAACACAGATACATGTTGTCAGTAGTTTATAGAATAAAATAAAACACATGCCCATAAATAGTAAATCAAGAGAAACTGATAATTTAGCAATTTTTTGATGTTGCATCTCTTACTCTTTTCAACTCACTATTGGGTTCCCTCAGGGGTCTGTCCTGGGTCCATTCTTCTTTTCTGTGTAAGAAAAATTCTCTTGGCTCTGTCTTTCTCTTATGGCTTCTCTTACTACAGCTATGATACTCAACTGATTCTGTCTTTTCCCCGGATTGAAACCTATACCCAACATTCCTACTTGTGTATGGAGCAATTAGAAAAGGTTGACCTATTTGAATTCAATGAAGTAGCACTTAAAATTGTTTGGCTTATTATAAGCTAATGTACCTGCAGGATTATTGCTTTTTAAAGTGTGTAGCTTCAAGGTTAAATGCATTTATGATAAGTTGCTTTAGATAATTGAATGGTAATGAACTGTAATGTATTGTAAGGTAAATAAATCCTATAAAAGGTTGAAGGACGATTGTGACTGACATCTGAGCAGACTCTCAGCTTATACAGCCTCTTTCAGACATGCACCCTTTTACATTACTCTGGTGGCTGTTAAACTAAATGTTGGTCTCATGTCTGAATAAGCACTGTCACTTAAAGTCAAGATGGAAATCTGGCTGAGAGATGCCTCTCCCATAAATGTGCCGTCAAGTATGAATAAATCTGAAAGGAACGATAACCTAAACGTCTGTGTCTGAATGACAAAAAGCCGGCACTTTAAAAGATAGATGAAGGCAGCAATGTTAGATATTTCATGTATTTCCATGTACTTAGATCCCCTAATAGGCCGAATACTATTTAATAGTGTTCCTTTATGAGTTCTCCTTACATGTGAATATTAATGTATCTATCTCATTCCACACATATATTTTTTGATATTGATGAATATTGATGAAGTTGTGAAATAACATTTCAAAAATGTTTCAAAAATTGAAATAGAAGATAGTGCTTGCCTCTATTTAATTCTACTCTACGAATCTCATGTTTGCATTTTGTCTGTATTGTCCCTCTGCTGTACAAGCAAATCAAAGCATTCTGATGACCCAAAGAGGTAATGAACCAGATGCCAAAAGTATTGCAGTAAATACAGATTCAGAGGTTTTTGCTAATTCGATCAAAAATGTAAGAATACTGTTAACTTATGTATTTACGAGGAGCCCAAATACGATGGTCAGTCAAGCAAACAGAGATGGATGATTGGCTCCAATATGGTGAAATTAACAGCAATAGGGGATAAATGTCCTTTTAGCCTGCCGGTGGACGAGTGGCAGGCTAACAGGTTAAGCTTTTTCATATTTCACCTGATTGGCTCAGAGTAAATTGCGTAAACTAAAGGGGAATGACACACTTTTTCTAAGTAAAAGTAAAGAAAATTGTTACTTTGGATCTTTTTTCTTGTTTGATGTTCAACACACAACACAGCGGCTTTTAGGAATGGTAAAACATGTTTTAACAATTGTAGCTCTCATCTATAGACAGTAGTAGGGCTGCCCCTAATAGTTTTATAATCACAAAAAAATAAATAGAAAAAGCTCCATCCTTCATAACACACACGGGGACGGGTAATAACCGGAAAAGCATGACATGGGACCTTTAAGTTAATTTGGTCGGGCAGGAAATCCAAAGTGTGGATCTTTCTGAGCATGTAAAGGACGAGCAGCTTCATAACAAAACACAGAGCTTAATTATCCCGACAACAACGTTTCTTACTTTCTCAGACTCTGAGGAAAACAGCTGCAGTGAGTCAGGCAGTAAGTAGCCTGGCTTTGTATTAATTGACGACTATTGGTCGACTAAAAAAATCTTTAGTTGAGCGCAGCCCTAGCCAGTAGCTTTAGTGTCAAACTGGACGTTGGTAATGTAAAGTTCCCCAGGATGTAAAAAGGTGAAACTCCCTACAAGACACTTTGACATGAAAAGGCATTTTTACGGCAGGGGTTCCTGTATTCATACAAGAAAACTCAATCTGGAACAATGTTTCCTGAGACTGAGCAACACTGTTGGACTGTTTAGGCTGTCAGAGCGCCGCTGCTATCCATCAGGTAGCGCCAAGTTTGGCTCTGCTCTCCGTCTCCTTTGGGAATTTAAAACTGGCTTCAAAAGCCTACATATGGTGACAACATCCTTCAAACACAAACTGGATCCTTCCTCCGCAGTCAACTCCCAGGTGTAAAGGAGGGCCATAATCGCACATGATTGTGTACTTAACTTAAAACCTTCACACAGATGTTAAAAGTAAATTAGGTTAAGAGCTCCGGCATAATCAAGTAGGCAGTTCCCCACAGAGGCGGCACCAGAGGCAAGATTATAAAACCTCTGTTTCCCCCCCCCCACCACCACCTCAGGGGCACTTTCAAAGCTATGAATCGGGCACAGAGAAACAGAATGCAAGCAGGGAGCTGAGGGAAGGATGGATGGTACACACAGGGTGAGGTTATTAATTCAGAGCTTTGTTGAAGCACGTTCCCTCAGGACCACCTGGCTGCTTTTAGGCAACGAAGTACAGTCAGATATATTAAGTTGTTGCAGGAGTGATGCTAAACATCTCTCAGGGGCGGCCCTCAGAAGTGTGCTTATTCCAGATTACCGGGTTCAAGGGCAACTTGTGCAGTCAGGGGTTATCCAATCTGAAAACCTCCATTATACACATGCCATTGTGGGCCGGACCATCAATTCATCACCGTGTTGGAAAAGTTTCCCATGGGCGAACATGTTTTCCTTCTCAAAGATACTGTTCTGCTGCAGTCGGGGAAAAGCAGTGACCAAGAGGGCCGAATCTCTCTGAGGAATTATTGGTTGCATTAAAAAAAAAGAAATAGCCAGATAGCACAAAAAAGCGTACCTGCTGTCTTGCCTTAGGTGCTTATTTACATATAGAGGAATCAGAGAAAATACACTCGGCTGTATCGAGGAGAACGTACAAAGTATAATAACCAGCTTTAATTATTTTCAGACGAATTAATCGGGGATGTCACTTTTCAATTCCAACCCGCAATAGCTCAGAAGGTGTGTGTCCAATTGTTCAGGCTTCATTTGCTCTACAAAAAAACATACAGAAACCTCTAGACCCCACCCACTATTCTTCGTAGACTAAAACGTTTTCAATTTTGAATTTCTCAAGACCAAATGTGATGCAAAGCATGTGGAGAGGGATATACACATGTATCTAAAGGAATTAGAAAGATCAGTCAAAAAAGGAAAGCGATCTTGGATTCTAAGTTTATGTTTATTACATTACATATTTTGCTAAAGTAGGCCACAAGTTATATGTGCTACTGTTTATTGGCAAAATAAATAAAAATACTTTAATGAAATCTCCTTTGTGGATCTTATTTAGCCTCTTTGTTTTGATCTCAACCTCCCCCAATAAAAACACATGTCTCTTTAGCTGCTCAATGCTCCTCTGTTAACCAGCTAGTCTTTAACCGTGTCTGTGTTTTTGTAAAACTGTAATAATACAGAGATGAGTACAACATCCAAGGCCGGATTAACCATATGGGCAACCTGGGCAAGGGGCCCTTGAGCAAAACTTTATTACTACGCCGCAGCGGTGTATAGCCGAATCACAGCCCCACCCTTGAGCAACCACACAATTTCACTACATATTTTAATTTTGTAACTCTCAATGTTTGTGACTTGTACAGCCAGCCAGTCATATTCTGGCATTTGATTGATATTACCTAGGTCTTCCTGAGTCATACACTGTCTTGAGATCTTATCCATTGTATCTTTGTCTTGTGATTTTTGACTGAAATGGCAAAAGGCTAGACCTACTTTGGTTGAACTATGTGGCTGCGTCCATGCTTTTGACAAATAGGTGTGCGCTTTGACATGCCAGATTGACTGAAAATTCTAAATATTGGTCATGTTGGTAGGATTGGGTAGGCGTGGTGTTACTTGTTGGTACGTCGGTTGGGGGCGGGGGCCCATGAGTGCTCAGTGCCCAAGGGCCCCTGGAGGTACTAATCCGGCCTTGACAACATCATTATACAGACAGCAAGCAAACCAATAAATTATTTAGCAGCATTTCACGAACAGAGCCAGCTAACATACTACTAGCTTGTAAAACACATGCTTAGCTTAACTTAACACAGAAAAGTAACAAGACACCTTATTCAAATAAAACACGTTAACTTTACATAACATACCTTCAGTAGTCACACATTCAGAAACACTCTCCTCTCCTCCAGGTGTCGAACTCTGTGCTGCCTCTTTCCGCAAGGATCCAAGAGCCAAGACAAATAACTACTTAGACAGTAGGCCCAATACGCAGCACAGTTAGAACAAGTTACAAATGGTAAAATGACGCTGAAAAGACGCTATTTCTGAAAAGCAATTAAAATCCACTGGTACCTCATTATGCAGCTCATACTTATTTTACTACAGAGCACTTCAAAAAGGGGATGAATGTTTCTTTAAAGAACAATTGCATTAAAATATAAAGCTCTGCAAAGTTTCTGTTCATATATCCCTAACTTGCAAGGGCTTATGCTCATGTGGGATACACATCTAACAGTGTGGTTTGGATGACTAATCAATGTGTTGTTCCAATACAGGGAGTGATGTAATCCACATCCGGCGCAGCTTTAACTTTTTCAATAGTGTTAATCATGCTGTGATCACCGGGAGGAGAACTTGCAGGGGATCAAATCACAGAACAACCCTCAAGAGCAGACCTGGGACCAGGCCAATTCCATACTTTAAAATGCAGCCATTTTATTCAGATCTGCTCCAAAAATATTACCCATGAATTTGGGCCCGTAATCCTGCTGACCGACTGACTGTGAAAATTAGGTTTTTATAAAAGGGAACATTTTGCTACAACATTGATTGAAGTTGAACATTTTGTACTGGCAGTGTACAAAATGTTCTAATAATGTTTTGTATTTGTTATAATATTGTATGCAATGCAAATTAAATCTATATCAAAGGACATGGTAATTCAGAGTTGAAAGGTATCACTAATACAAATGCTATAACGTTATGACTTTTTCCTAAGCGTTTTACATTTGCCTACGGGAGCAATTAAGGTTAAGTATATTGTTCAAGGACTCTTCGATATGTTCACTGCGGGGGGTGGGGATTGGACCAATCACTTTCTGATTGCTAAAGGCTTATTTTCACTCCTCTGCCACCGTTGCAACATTTATGAATGTACCTCTTCATCAAATCATTGGACTGGATTTATTATATAAAGAAGAAGAAAGATTGAGAACAAACATCCTACACTTATAAAATGTAGTTGTGAAATAGCCATTTACCTCAAAGTTCAACAGACAGGGACGAAGAAAAAATTCATTAGGGACTAATAGACATTACCACGTGATGTTAAAGGTCCCATGTCATGCTTTTCCGGTTATTACCCGTCCCCTTGTGTGTTATGAAGGTTTTTCTACATGTAAACGGTCTGCAGAGTCACAAACCCTCAAAGTACACCCTGTAGCGAGTAAAACTCTAACACAGAAAAGACCCGTCTATGCTGCCCCAGAACGCCTCGAGATTTCTCATTTTCCATTGTTTACTTCCTGGGTATCGCTACGGATACCCAGAGGCCACACCCTCTGCCAGCCTTTCAGGAAACAAAGCTTCCCAAACCTTTCAGCGATTCATGCGGGATATGTACAGCGTAGGGCACTGAAGAACGATGCTGTTCCTACTTTGTTTGGACCAGCGGGAGATTCGGGTACACAACCTGTAAGTATTCATTGTTGTTTGTGTATTTATGATGTTTAAAACAAACAAGGTATCTACCACGACTGTTTAAATGGGTAAACGTTTTTCGGGCTACTAAGTTGGGACCGCGGAGAAATGCTCTCCGCAGACCCATTCTCACAGCGTTATAAACCTTTTTCTTACTCAATATCAAGCCACACTTATTGTTTTTACTTCGGCTGTGAGAGTTTGTGTGCTCAGGATGAGTTTCGCTTGTTCGCTTGTTCTGACACGGAAGCCTCCTCGCAACAGCTGCTCGCGGCAACGAGCCTCTCAACGTCGCGACCAATCTGAGCACACTGGGCTAACAGGGAGGGGGGGGGGGCAGGAGCTCCAACGAGCCGTTTTGGACAGAGAGTAAATACACATACTTTACAGAGATGCTGTATGAGAAACCAATGTGAGTTTGGAAAATTGCACAATATAAATCTATTCTCGTATACCTCAACAATGGAATTATGATCAGTAGAATGGCCATGACATGGGACCTTTAACATCTCTTTTGTCATAATCCTGAGTGAAAGGGTGGGGACCCAGAAATGCCTAAATGAGATTCCGAAATCTTTCGATAGTCCGACACATTGTTTATTGTCTATCACAGTTGACAAAGAGTTGCACTCGCCACCCTCCTTGACTCAAATGTTTTCCCCCCAAATTGCATTCCCTCTTATATCCAGTAGGGGGCAACTCCACCAGTTCCAAAAGGCTTCAAATTGTACAGAAGTCAATGAGAAAATGACCCTTCTCCTGACTTGATTTCTTACCTCCGGAGGTTAAAAGAAACAAATGCTTGAGGGCCCCCACCATAGCACAACTAAGTATTGATAGGTCGCTACAAAACTTTATTTTGGGTTTGTGTCTTTTATCATCTCAATACTTTAACTCTTTCAGTGTCGTGAAAGTTAATTGTAACAATTTTGTTGCATACAAAAGTTCTTGATTACAGTTTTGTTGTAGCTCCACCCTCTTGTGTCAAGAAATGAAGATGGCGAAGGCAACAACTGAGATATTCTATGGACCAAAACCTGTCTTTGACATTGTTCACAGGAAGTGATGTATTTAATCATCTTGATGAAGTGGTGACAATATAATTGATATAGGTCAAATACAGGATTTGTATTCGGTATAGAAACGTCAGACCGCACAGATGCTAAATTAGATCAAGATTCAATCATTTATTGCCATACAACTTAGAATTTACCTCAGTGTGCTCACAACAAAACAAAATAGCCAACAAACATATTATCTAATATACAACCTTAATATATATGCTTTTAAAACGTTATTAGACATCTTTGCATGTATGTGATGGACAGTGAGGAAAGTCCAGAGCACAATAAGGACAAAGTGCTTTAAAAGCAGGATTAGTGCTTTGCTTTGGTAAAGTGCTGGTCTAGTATTAGGGAGCCATTTGGTAAAGAGGTTGTGAAAATCACAATGTAAAACGATT
>CALSBZ010004414.1:85319-95397 GCA_943591055.1 Gobionotothen gibberifrons
CCAATGTGGATATAAATAAAGCTTTTTTCCATTCCCCAGCGAGGAAGGCCTCCACTTCCTCCTCTTATGCAAGAGTGGGTGTTGGGCCTGTCTGTTGACCATGAATGGGCCTTTGTGAGCACCAGTCAGACTGTGGCATTAATTTAACACAGGCCTGTGGCTGGAATAGTGAATCAAAAATGAATCAATTATATTTTTTAAATGGCATGTGTGTTGAATAGATTAGCTGACAGCCATAACATATGCAGATGTTGAAATCACCATTTCCCGCAAAGATTTCTTCCTCTTTTTTTGTCTTGCCTGCTGTTATGCAAGCCACTTTGTTTTCATGTAGCATATTTATTTTGTGTAACACAGCAGGAACAGAGGCTGTTTTTGTCTACTTACAGAAAGTCCCTTCCCCTCCGGCTCCCACAGTAATTGAAGCGGATTCAGTTTGACCCCAAGCTTGTTAAGCACTCATCTGATAACCTTCAGCAGGAAGCTGTTTAACTGTAAGAGGGCGGATAAGGGGTTTTAGATCGCTGATATAATATATTTTTTCACAAAATCTGATATTGTCTGTAGATAGCAATCTTACAAATTGAGCCTCAAGTGCCTTAAATTGTTGTTCTTGTTGAGTGGAAAAGCACATAACAGCATGTAATCCTTGAAACTCTGCATTGAAACGAGGTCAAATGCAGCTTATATTGTTGTACTACCTATCAACTATTACTACTATGAACAATATTAACAAATAACCTGAAAAGTTGTTGCATCGCATGTATAACATAACTTCGCCCAGCAATGTCCATCGATGCTCAGTGTTCTGGGGCCTCATTTATAAAGCTTCGCGTAGGATTCACGTGGGAAGGTGGCTTACGAAAGCAAATAAATACGCACAAAAATATTCAGATTTATAAAACACTGCGCGCGCACGTCCTACGCCGGCTTCCCTTTATAAACTCCCCCCGCAGCAACTTTATATCCACCAGTTATTAAGTTAGTAATTTACCACATATGGTGTTCTTGGTTTCCATACCTCCTGTGTTTTACGAGCAACGAAACACGATTAAACATTAAAGTATATAAACCATGCTCGTCTCTATACAACCTATAGAAATGCAAAACGGCATCAGTTTAAAGTAATTCTGTCCTCCTGTTTACCGCATCATGCATGAGAATACATTTCTTAACAAGAGAACATCATCGAGGGGTGATCAACACTTCACCTCAAATTGCTCCTGTGGGGATGGCCACAGTATGGAGTATGTTAGTCGCTTTGGATAAAAGCGTCTAACAATTAACATGTGATGTAATGAAACTAGTTAACCAAGGGTGCTAATAGATTATGTATCATGTATTAGTCCCAAACTATGGGATGTTGTTTTCTTTGAAACTGTCTTTCATAGTAACATCCCTATCGTCCATGCATTGCACTGACACCAAACCGAATACAAATAAATGTATTATACTCTTTTGGAAACATGGTCTGATAAAATAGACCACCTTATTAGGTTAATATCTAATTAAGGTATTTTGATAACCGTCTACTCAAAGAGCCATCTTTCAAGATATGACATCAATGTTTCAAGTATATTTGAGATGCTGTGGTAAGAATGACCAATAGGCATTTCTCACATTATAACTGATCTGGTATTTTAAATTCCCATTTAAATGATGTTTTCTGCTGCAAGTACACACCTTTGGGTGGTCCCAGTTAACCTATACCAATCATCCACATGTAAGTGTGTATCCCTTAACCATGTGTGTTTTCAACCTCACGCTTGTGTCTGCCATGCCTTGTGAGCCCTCATAAAGCCTGTCGAGGGACATTGGATGTGCATGTCACAGCTTCACAGCTCACAGGAGCGCTAATGATTCATGCACTGTGGCGCTCCTCAGCCACAGTGCATGATGGGACGCTATCTGAGAGCGGGAGACAGAATACTTTTATTCAATAGAGGGCAAAGTGGGCAGACAGAGGAAGGATGATGGAGAGAATGAGGAAGCAGAGCATGAGGAGTTTTGAACACGTTCGGGGTGAAGGGGAGAGGGGTGTAGACAGTGAAGGACTTTTATTCAATAGAGGGCATGGCAAGTCAGAGGGAGAGCAGGAAGAGGAGGTAGACTGTGTCGACACTTGTAATCCCATGAATCCACTATATACAGAAAGGCTGATAAGAACTAGTCATTATATGAGTCACATAGCAAGTTAGGAGGACCGAAGAAAGCGTATGTATGGTTCTTCTTCAATCAAAACAGATTTTCATTTGAAAAAGGTTTAAGGTATGTATACAGACATTTAATGCCTAGAAATGTTCATGCCTGCGTCAAGAAATTGAATATAAATGTCACAAAAAAACATAGGCCTACCATATAAAATGTCTCAATGGGAATAACAAAGCTACTGTTGGCAGACAATTAGCTTAGCCTAGAATTGAGATTGGAATATTTGGAAAAAGCTAGCCGAGCTCTGCCCTATGTACTGCTGCACAAAGCCAACATATAGGCAGTTGGTGTGTTCTACAGAATATACCAACTGGATTTAATTGAACAGTTTATTTCAGAACGTTTTAGTATCTAGTTGGTAGATTTGGTCACAAAGACAGAGGCTAGCCTAAGCTAACCTTGGCTGGTAACTCCTGATCGATTTCACTGTAGGACAGTTTTGGAAATGAGCTTGTTAGCTAATCTTGTAAACTCAAAGTCCTTTTTATATGATGCAGACTATGCAGAATGTAAAGGCTACGTTTGTGGTTGCAGACTACTTTGTTAGTAATGTGTTGTTCCACCACAAACCTGCAACTCACTGTGTGTTACCTTCTCAAAGGAACTTCAGTTTTTCTTGCCTTCATGCCTGAGCAACTAGCTTGAAGTGAAAATGTACAACATTTCACATAAATAGTTCAGTTATATGTATTTGCATATGTTTTTGAAGTATGTTCACTATTTCCCCAAACATACAGTATATAGCTGTCCGTATACTTTTAGATACATGTTATAGATAATTATACATTAAATTGAGCGTTTTGTTCTCAGGTACTAAAGGTAATCCCTTCTGGCAGAATGCACCTGCAGGTCAGCGGATTGAATGAGAGCAGCAGCTCACATTAGCATTGTACCATTTCCTTGCCTTACCTCAGGTCCGCTGAGCCTTTGTGTTTCTGAGTGCAGACCAAAGTTCAAAGCTCCCTGCCGTGCAGAGTTTTGAACTCCAGGGCAGATTTTTGTAGAAAGACTGTTTTTGCTTCGATATAATAGATGGATGTAAAACCATCTGCTCTCCAACCTGCAGCTCCCAGCAGGGAAACCCCCCCTGCTGCTTCACGCTGCTGGACCACTAAGCCTCCAGTAAGTGCATGACACTCACGTATTGAATCAGGAGCGGCAAATGGGAGCTGGGTATAGAGTTACAAGATAATTGATCCTATCTTCCTTGTTGTTACACTTTATGGGAATGTTTGATTAGAATGAATGGATCATTGTTATAGTGGGGAAATTGTAAGAAACTAAAACAGAAAATCAACTCAAGAACTGTAGCCGAGGCGCCAGTTAGCGAATCTTACACAGGGAATGATCCAAGTCCAGGCAGGAGCGACGTTTCATACATTTATTTTGAGTCTAGTTTTCCGAGCTCCCTTTCTCTGGACCAACTTCCTGTTTTCATCCGGGAGGCAAACAGTCCAACATGTTTACTTAATAAAGCCTATACTTCGAGCTGGTTTCAGAAAAATACAGTTGTTGTAATTTGACTGTCTTTTTGTTGTATTTTATCTAGTTTCATTTGTATCTCACGTTCTATCATCAACTATATTCACAATTATTGTAATTGTAACTATATTTGACACTGTCATCTATGTTTGTTCTTCTGTAAAGCCTACTGAGACTAACATTTGTTGTGATATTGGGCTATATAAATAAACTTTGATTTGATTTCGATGATCCAAAGTCAACAAAGTACAATCACCAATGGTTCCACCCGTGTGTGCTGTTCCCTTTCCCATGGCTTTACTTGTTCACCCTCGTAAACATCCATACTGGTGCGCTAATCCCACCAGCACCTGTCTCCAATGCAAAATCACCAGATGCCCCGAAACGGCCTTGTAAATAAAACCATTAAAAATTACTTTAATTCAACAGAAATAATTGCAATAAATAATGATGCATTTAATTTAAACAAAAACAGAAAGAAAATAAATGTTAGAGTCTGAAGAAATACAAATAATACATCAATTACCAACAAATGGCTCCAGCAATTGTCGTACTTCCAAGGTTAGGTGAAGCATGTGGACATGTGACCTGCGTTCTATCAAACCCAGAGGCTACCTCGTCACATCTCCAAGGTAAACATACGAGGTGTGGATATGTTTCATTCATCAGCACCGTGTCATGTGACGTGTAAGCAGTGAAATACAGGTCCTGCTGTGGAAGTCACTCACCCTGATAGACCGATGATGACCTTTTCCCCCTGTGAGAGATGGAGTGTGCAGAATAAGACATATTGAGTCCAGGCCGGGCCCTTTTGCTTCACTCGCCCTCACAGCTCTTCCCGGTGAGCCGAGCGTTAGATCCGTGCCAATCTCAAAATCCCTGCCGGTCAATGGTTTCCCCTTTCCGTCGACGCTGGCAGATTGAGAAGCAGAGGGGGGGGGGGTAGCTGACTGGACACTTTGTTTGCTTGTTAACATTTCTTGGCAAAAGGTGGGACATTTAGATAAATAGGATCTTGTAATTAGCTGAAGAACTAATTTTGACCTACATTTGACCAGAATCAGAAAATGTTGTGTAACAAAATAAGCCAGATTCAGAATGTTTTCTGGTTATTTGGTGATTTTTCAATAAAAATACTTTTCATCTGAAAATAAGATGTGTTCAAGAGTCTTTATCTTAACAAGATACTTAAGAGGGTACTGTACACTACTTTTGGAAGTAGTCTCTTAAAGCACTTCCAAATGTCTCATTGGACAAACACCCATTAACTGCCAACTGTCAGCAAATAGCAGATACTCAGGGCCTTTATAGAAGAAGACCCTATATCTCACAGCATTGTGTAATCAGGTCTTATATGAAGTGTAAATACATATTCTGACTACATATTAGACGAATATACTTGGCAAGATATGAGTGTTTGTAGTGTACACTCAGCCCTGTAGAGCCCCACATGCTGTGTGCACCCTCAGGAGGGGAGGGGTGGCCCGCTACCCCATGCCCTCAGGAAGCTGACAGCGTTCTTTTCCTTTCTGTTCAACACTGAACGGAGAATAAAAAGCTCCAGTGCTTGCTGTTCCTGCTGCACAGAAGTAACTTCCTTCACCGGAGGCAAAGCGAGTCATCCTACAACCCTGAACCCATGGTTTTCAAAGACTTGTTTTCTTCTTTTTTTAATCACCAAATGTACAGCTTTTATAACAAAAGGTACAAAACACAGATTTGTCTAATTTCAGGCAGTCCTTGAACACATGTTTTGCCTCAAAGGCTGCTGTCAGGGGAAATAATCAAATGTAAAATATAGAAATGTCATCAAAATACCTTTTGAACTATTAATCTTCTCACAAAACCAACAGGTTGCATGATCCTGTAAAAACACATTTGTCAGAGGGTGACAAGAGCAAAACACCTTGAAAGTGAATACAGTTTGTCGGATCGATCCCGGCTCCTCTTGTCCGCAGCCGTCCTTGAGCAAGGCGCTGAAGTCTGTGTCGCATGGCAGCTCCACCACCCAGGTGTGAAGGAGCGAAGGAGCAGCACATTGTAAAGTGTTTCGTAGGGTAAAAAGCAGTCCAGTCCATTTCCAGTCACTTTAATCAGTCTAAGTAGTCCACCTGCCCGACTCATTCATTCGCCCATCGCTCATTAACACTGTCCTTGCACACAGGCGACTGAATAAAAAAGTCATCTGGAGTTTAAGGTGATATTCATGTGTCACAGGAAGTTCTTCTCATTTGATTGGTATTCTCAATGTTTCTTGATGAATTGAATGTAACAGACACTCTTTGTCCGATCAGCCAATGTGTCTTTCCAAGGACTGAGGACATGTCTCAATTTGAGTTCTAACTGTGATGGGGAAGAGCAGCAGGAGCTTATACTGGGTTCCACTTTACAATAAGACTAGCCTTATAAAGGATTCACAAAGTGTTTATAATTAGGTTGTAAACACTTTATTAATCATTAACAACCATTTATAAACCAGTTCTATCATAGTTTTCATACATCAACACAGGCTCACTATTTGGCAAGATGACTAAGCCTTATATTGGCTACTTAGCGAGAATCAACTCTGTGAGCAACAGACACCAAGGATGCTGGCTGATGAAGGAGATGAAGTGAGCTAGGTAGCCAATATAAGGCTTAGCAGCACAGATAAATGTGGGCTCACTATTTGGCAAGCAGCCGGTCACAGTCGCCCTGTTTATCTCATGTCTCATAAAAGCTTATTCATGATTTATAAAGTGTTCACAACCTAATTAAGAAATGCATTACAAACTATTCGTAAACCCTTTATAAGTCTTATTGTAAAGTGGTACCTTATACTGTAATGTCGCTTTTTATTTCCTACATGGATCTGAACTTGGAGCCATTAAGGTCTGCAGTCTCGGGATTATCTTGAAACCTTTTAGTAATTGTATTCATAAATTAGTTTCATTTTATGCATTGAAATAAAGTATGAATTATTGCTTGATATTGGTTAAATATGAATTGTATATCAGGTTAACGTTCCTGCCTCCAATAGACCCATGTACAGCAGCTTCTCTGAGCCAGGACATTCTGAGGGGACATCTGTACGGTACAATATTAGGAATTAGTCTCTGAAAGCATTTCAAAATGTCTCTCATTGAACATTTATTCAACGTTTCTTTTCATACCCTTGTTTCTCATATAAGAGAAGAAAAACTTTTCTAATTTCACTTGTACACTTGAGGGGTCAGACTTGATAGATTGCGTGGGGAGGTTTTCAGGAGATCTTTCTTGAGGGTTATCAAGAATAACTTTTATCCAATGACCTTTTCCCTCTCTGTCTGTGTCTGTGTATTCTCTTGTTTCAGATTAATCCAGCCAAATCTCTTTTTCTTGTTTTTTCTTATCTATATCTACGCCGGGTTCCGGAGTCGAGGCTGATCGTCTTGCAGTAGTCCTGTGCCCTTGATCCTCTATCCTGAGCTCTGGTTCAAGTCGGGAACCTCGGGTTGTGGCTGAACCTATCGCTGCGGTCCTGCCTGGGTCGTGTCGTGCTGCTTCCCTGATGGCTTCCACAGGATTGTGGCTGACATCCTCGTGGATTCATCTTCTTATTACAGACACACGCATTTCCTAACATTCGGTCTATAGGCTGTAAAATGTATTATTTCTTCGATTTACACACCGCATTTCTTGCACGTCTGTCCGTCCTGGGAGAGGGATCCCTCCTCTGTTGCTCTCCCTGAGGTTTCTCCCATTTTTTATCCCCTTTAAAACTGTGGGTTTTACGCGGAAGTTTTTCCTTGTACGATGTGAGGGTCTAAGGACAGAGGGTGTAGTTTTTATCATATTGATACTCCGAACAATCTGTGCTGTTGTATTTGATGTAAAGTGTCCCTACTGTAGGCTATTTTTATTCTGTACAGCACTTTGGCTCGACCAAAAATCGCTTATAAATGTGCTATATAAATAAAACTTGATTTGATTTGATTTGATTTGAACGTAAAGCACCGTTCAACTGCCATTACAGTGACAACTCACACAAGCAAAGAGCAGACACTCAGCTGCTTGATGAAGGCCCTTTGTACTAAATGTCAAGAATGTGACACGGTGTCTGGGACTCAAATGCGACTACTCGACACAAAAGTAAAAAAACAAAAGTCTTTACTAGATTTAAGTCAAACAAAAGAATATCAAGCTTCAAGAGGAAAAAATGCAAAATGCAAGACTAAATAAACATCGCTCACGGTAAAAGACTAAGTCGAGTTAATGGCTCGGCACAGAACAAAGGGAGACGAGGACCGTTCACAGAAGAGTTAACGGGACACAGGTGGCAACAATCACACGCAATATCAGGAAGGCAAGGGACAAGTAACGAGATGGAAAGGAGATCACAAAAGTGCAATGAAAGACTACGTGCTCTACAAGACTACAACGAGACTTGAATCATCATAAATAACTATAAACACGGCCTATAAACTAAACATGTAACATATAACATAAACCGGATATCTAACAAACTAAATAGACATTAACGTGTACAAGAACTTAGCAATGGCAACAATGAATATACTTGACTTGATCTTAAAGTAAACGTCTTGAATTTGTACTTTGTCAATATATATGGGTTGTTATTTTGATATGAATGTTCTTGTTTGTAATGTCACATTAATGTGTTATAATGAGAAGAGACACTAGAGGATGAGAAACCTTTTGTTGCGTTATTTCCCGAGGAGCATACTGTACAGTGTATCCTTTATGACTCATGATGACATTCTTAGCGCACAAGTTCAGATTTAGTTCAATCCAGGCTTCCGGGCGTGTAACGTGTCAGTCCTCTGCTTTTGTTTCTGTCACTTCCTAATGCTCATTATGCGAGGAGAAAACAACGCCCCTAACTATTCCCCGTGAGGTCACCCTGTAAGAGAAGCTTCAGGTGCACCTGTGTCTGCAATCACTGCACCAGTGGTCCAGTGATTGCACGCTCAATCATGACTAATCCTGGAATCTTTTCACTCAGCAGAGGTTCTTATTACATTTAAGAATCACCGAAGCTTTATTTTACAAGTTGGTCATTTTTCAATCACTTTTCAAGGACCTTTCCTGCAGATGATGTTATTTTGTACTAACTATTGCTTCAGCTGCAATCACCACTGATTTATACTAATACGTGTACCCAAAAACGCATTTGGATTCAAATGGGTCAGTTCAACAGAAAACAAAGCATGCCCTTAGAATATACTTGATAGAAGAATGACATTCCCAATAATACAGATCATAATTGTGTTTGACTGTGAATCTACAGTTTATTACAATTTCAGATGAACTACTATTTGAATCTTCCTTCCTGAGAGTATGCGTCAAGCTTCTCAACACGATGTGAGATGTTGGCCCTGAGGGTTGCGCAGTAATTTGCTATTGTCAGTCAGTGTATGTCCACACTTTGTATATTCACATAATTAATTTGTTAATATGTTAATATCTTTTATCATGTAGTAATAATACATTTAATTTACATAGCGCTTCTCATCTGCCAAGACGCATCTCGAAGCGCTTGTAGTTTGTAGTATGTATGTATGATGTGTATGGAGCTGCAGGATGGAATCCAGAACGCTTTTCCTTATGGGGACAATGGAGTGTATCGTATCATCTCGTATTTGGTTGTAGGCCAAAATGTGAGATGAAATGCATCACTAGGCCACCAGGGTGGGTGGAGGGGGTCAGGAGGACGGGATTGAGCTGACAGCCCAGGGGCAAGGCAGAGGACCAGGAAGGGGTCTCGGGCGGACGGCCCGGGGGCAAGGCAGAGTTCCAAAAGGGGTGAAGACCACAGCGGGCAAACTCAGGGGGCCGAGCATGAGGGCGAAGGCAGCGGCAGGAAGAATCAGGACATGGGGAGCTGGCGTCGGCTGGAGAGCCAACAGGAGACGAGGTGCTGGAGTCGCGGTCTTCACCCTCGAGCCCGGCCCCCTGAGTGCCGCGGTCTTCGAGGGCGAAGATGCAGGACCCGGTGTCGACCGGACAGGAACCGGAGCTGGTGGGACAGGTGTCGGCAAGATCCCCCATGGAAGAGGACAAGGAGCTGGCAGGACCCCCGGCGAGACAGGTGATGGCAGGACCTCCAACGGAACAGGACAAGGGGTTGGCAGGACCCCCGGCAGAAGAGTGGTCGGCGGGACCCCCAACGGCACGGGACACAGGGTTGGCAGGACCCCCGGCAGAAGAGTAGTCGGCGGGGCCCCCAACGGGACAGGACATGGAGTTGGCAGGAGAGCAGTCGGCGGGCCCCCAACGGGACAGGATATAAGGTTGGCAGGACCCCCGGCAGAAGAGTAGTTGGCGGGACAGGACAGAGTTGGCAGGACCCCCAGCGGAACTTCCAACGGCACAGGACATAGGGTTGGCAGGACCCCCGGCAGAA
>CALSBZ010004414.1:146962-176710 GCA_943591055.1 Gobionotothen gibberifrons
GTGTGTGTGTGTGTGTGTGTGTGTGTGTGTGTGTGTGTGTGTGTGTGAGGGAGAGGGAGAGAGAGAGAGAGAAAAAAAGCGAGAGGGAGGAGAGGGGCCGTTACGTCACCAACACAGTCAACAGACACACACACACACACACACACACACACACACACACACACACACACACACACACACACAGATATTAAGTAGCTATCAACATTATGAATTTTAACAATTCCTCATTGATTTGAAATCCAATTTTATCATTTTATTTTAAATGCATCGTTCAGTAAAAAAATATCTAAACTTGTTTTAACTGTAATTTTGATTATTTTGAAAAGAGGTTTATTATTATAGTTGTCTTCATTTTATTGCGTCTCTCTTTATATATATTAAGAATAACAATTGAAATTCACCTATAAACTGTTACATTATGTAAATCATATTTCATTACTATTTTTTATTTTTTTACCATTTAAAGTGCATTTCTAAGTTTCCATAAACATAAATACCGTGACTGTAGAGCGGGATGCCGATACACAGGAAGCACAAAAGCCTTCAGATAAGCATTCAGCAGCAGACTAACATGATCGATCTGATATCAGGAGGACACAGACCTGACTGCTGCTCCGTCAGGAGTCTGCTCTCTGGTCTTTACCCATGATGCCACTAGGAGGCAGGAAAGGCCTCTTCAGTCCGTCTCATTATCCTTCTGTTTCCTGTCTGCTTTATCACTCAGTCACACAGATGGGATGATTATGGGCTTAGTTTAGTGTCATAAAGAGAAAGCAACACTTTCTCAGAATAAAGCAAAGTTTAAGAGGAAAAAAATAATAAAATAGATTTAAAAAATAAAACTATAAGTTGCAAACAAATCATTTGTGTAATCATGTAAACCATAAGTATTTTTTCTTTGTTTTAACATATCTTTTTGTTTGCAGTTCTTGTTTCTTCTTTCTCAATGATCAGACTTTTGCTTTCGCTGCAGCTCTTCTCGTTTACGCTCCTTCATTTTTTGTTTTAGATTCTGACGCAAACGTCCCAGGTGGGCGGGACTTTCAGGGGTGCGTCCCCATTGGCTACTCAGTTTTTGAGTGACAGCCCACTACACCACAGATCGTACAGTGCATCTCATGCAGCAAACTCCAGAGTCCCCTCGGCCACGTTAGTCGGTGCCTCCTAGCAACATAAACAGTGTGTTCGAAAAGGAGTGAGAAGAAGTATAACTTATTTAATCTCACCCCCTTGTCTCACCCCCCTTGTCCATGATTTATTTATAATCTGCAATAATTATCATTTTTATGCATTATTATTTATTTTATTAGTATTATTAATCTGCTTCACTTATTGATTGACATATACACATATACATACACTGATATACATATATGCACACATACATATACACACCTACATACTCATACACATAGTTACATTTCAAAAGCATATATTGCTATGTTTAGGACAAACAATTAAAGACTGCTTTAATTTAACAAATTCTACAATATAAAAGTGTCAGATTTGTTATCATTGTAACAGATTTGTTATCATTGTAACATGTAACAGTATTATAAAGGCACACTAACGCAGTATATCACTATTTGAGGTTTCAATATACTTTGTAAGTCAAACCAAATAAATGTTTTATGAATCTAAACATTTTCTGTGTGGAAATGGAGGATTCCAAAGAGTTTACCCTTTAATCGTCGCACACAATCACAAAGCGCTGAATTGAAAGTAATATTTAGCCTCTGCAAGTAACCTTTCCTAGTTCAAGCCGTGGGCAGCTGTTATACTGCGCCCACGGATTAGTGAGAGACACTGAGAGGGGGGGCTGGTGCTTCTCTCTGGGGCCAGATTAGCCTTTATTGGAAGTGACAGTGTTAAGAGGTGAAGATGGAGAGGATGACATGAGTAAGGCAGGGTTTGAACTTGCATCTGCCAGGGACTGAGCCCATCAGGTGCCTTGCTAAAGGGCGACCTGACCATGTCCAAGAGGCAAATTGACCCCTTTCAAATGACCAGTTAACACCCCATACTTAGTCTGTTCTGCAGGTCCCGACAGACTGAGCTAATATCAGCACAAGAGTATTGGTTTGGTTTCCATTCACAACTGTAACCCCTCACTTCAAACTGCGACCCTGATCCAGGGTAAGTATGTTCTCCTCTGAGGTGAGCTGTATGGGAACAGTTGTGTAGCAGACGGGCTGCCTGGAATGAACTATGAGCTGCAGCTTTGGTGCATAACGGCCAAAGCAATTTCTTTATTGAACTCAAAGCAACCCCATGTCATGCCTGATTTGTGAGGGAGAGCCTTAACTCCTTCTATGAGAGCAGGCTGTAGGAAGGTGGGGGGGGGCTTACTGCTGCCTGACCAAGGCCTGACAACAGGCATGAGGAACACAGAGGTGATGAAGATGTTTGTCGTGTCAGAATCAGACAACACTGGTTACTCCGAGTTTAAAAAAATACTAACCTGGCAACATTACATGTATCTTATCCAAAGCAACTAGTATATACTTCTATAACGTAGACATGCCTAAGGGAGCAATTTGGGGTTTTAGAATCTTGCCAAAGGACACTTTGCCCTTTTTACTGTGGGGGTCAACCACTGAGCCAATCGTGAGGACTCCGTTTTCTTTTTGTGTGTTTACACAAACGTGTTTTGTGACGTTGGGCTATATAAATGAACTTTGATTGGATGATGTGTGCACTTTCTGCTGTCCTGATAGCAATAGGGACCTCCTTCCACTATTTTGGTTTTTAGTGGAGGGTTTGGTCTGACTCACAGTGAGTCACAGTGAGTCACTCACAAGCCGATTGGCTGATGCAGAGTGAAGTGCACATGCTAGAATGTTTGGTTAAACCAAGTCCTGGCTGTAGGAAGGACTTTATCCAATCACAGCACGGTAGAGCAGAGTCGTGAAGCAGCTCCTGAAGGAAGTGGAGTTTTATTGTTTAACGGTTTAAATAACTGCATTGTAACAAATGTGTGAGTTCATTCCCTCCTCTAAATATATCATCGTAATTACAGCACCGATGATAAAGAATGACGCACGAGTGATGACAGTGACATTCAGCTTTCTGTTTGTTTACTTCTTTATTGAGACTGATGGCCGCCGCAGATCTCAGGATGATGGATGGGGGGGGGAGTGTTACGGTGGGACCAGGTGGGGATACGCTGTCAGAGCGCCGCAACACAACACATTTGTCAAGTCAATCACAAGCCACTGAGGACCACAGCACCTGAAGCATGAGATAGATGGAGTAGAGGAAACAGGATACCAGCATTTTAGAGTTGATATGCATCTATATTTCATGCATATAGGGATAACCACAAGTACTGTTAAAGCTTTGTTACACTGCTAGGAGTAACACTGGAAGGCAAGGAAATATCTTCTACAATTGTTAAACGGATGCACTTACATTAGCTCCGGTAAAATGGATAACATCTCACCCATCAACACACAATTTATGGGACAAATACATTCTGAGATAACCGTGGATTCATGTCATAAACTCGTGTTTTGGACCTTTTGGGGTTTTGGTTGATTCTAAACAAACGAGCTCTTGGTTTTCAGAATATGGAACTTTTATCACCATTCAGACAATAATGAAAGAATGAATGACAGGCTGTCACACTGCAGGGTCCGAGACAGTGGGTTTCCGTTCATAAATAATGACAAAGTCTTGGATTTCAGAATGTTAAAGATGTTAAGATGAGAACTAGGGCGTTGGAGCAACTTAGCGGCAGAGGCATTACACCCATGGATGTGTAATAAGAACTGGATACAGCGTCAGAGGATGGCTCCCTATGAGAGCTGCTCATTGGCTCATGAAGACAAAATGGACTGAGATTCTCGTCACAAATTACCCATCCTGGCTCATAAAGCATGCGCAGTTGAGTTGTCCCTTAAGCCCCGCCCCCGATCTCCCGCTCTCGGCTCAGTAGAATGAATGGCTCCCCCCCCCCCTTTTATCTAAAGTGTCTTCCCTAAAAACATTGAAATGTCAAAGAAAGAGCTTTCGTTCCGACAGAAGCTTTGTGAGTAATGGATCTGCTCACAGGAAGGATAACTGACGCAAATCTGTCAAATTCAACTTTGGGGAAAATGTATTCTTACTGTTCTTTACCGAGAGAATACAGTGCTGACAACGTTGACCTTTGTGGAAACGGGGAGCCTCAAAGAGAGGAAGCTGTTCAGCCTCATGATTTATGAGAGCACAGAGCTGAGGGCACACATTTTGGTTTCATCACGTCGGCCAATACACATTTCCCATTTGAGCCTATTATGAGCGAATTCATCGGTTATTAATTGTTACAGTGCGAATGCAAAAGACAGAGCATTAAGATTAGGATGAAGGCAGAAAGACATGGCAACCATTTCTAACATATAAAAACACTTAAACAGTGTCCTCATCATAACTGACTAACATGTACGTCACTCTTTTTACATGACTATATGTGCATTTAGTTTCAAATGCTTTTGTATGTTTTATTTATATTTTATATATTCATTATTGTTTGTTATTCATTTTTTTGTCTCCAATAATGTATTATCAGGTTTTCGTCGTAACAGGGGCGCCCTCATACCAAAATGCAGATTTTCCCCGTAAAATGCCAGAAAACTGTATTCTATTCGTCAACATTTTTATAAAACATCGTGTCGAATAGACTGCCACATAGACAGCTTTGTTTTTACAGAGCTCCGACGTTGCGTTGTTGTTTACGCCCGCGGCGCCATTTTGTATTCGGCCGCCATATTCTCATAAGGATTTAAATATGTCATAAACAAGATCAGCGCCACAGTATTGCCCTCATACTATATTTTTCTAGAAACAAAACCTGGTATTATTATCGTTACATTTCTTTAAAAACTTTATAGGATATCTTTTACACTTCATTTAGTTGTTTATTTTATTATTTGTTGTTGGCTAATCTTTTTTAGGGGGGGGGGGGGGAAATGGACAGCATATTTTGCTATGAAGGCTTACAAAGCTGTTGTGTTGTTGATGAAAAAGCCAGAAGGCACCTTCATACATTTTCCATTTCAGTTTATACAACCCACACTTCAATAAAAAAAAAAAGTGACAGCAAATGCTTAGTGGATGTATTTACAACAATTGAGCAGAGGATACTACATTTAAATAGTAGATTGATTCTTATTGATAGTTAATCAGGGGTGTAAGGAGTGTGTGTGAGAGACAGGAAGTGTCCATCACCGCCGACTGCTGTGCCTTCAGGTCCGGCGGCTGCACACAGAAACAAATCAGCAGATGAAAGACCTCAGTAATCGTAGAGAGAAATCTCCTCAACCAAAGACCCTCAGGCGGGATGTCAGCCTCCGGTGGGTCCTTGTCCTCCCGATGAGTTGCAACATTCTGTGAAAGTGCAGATTTCTCATCCAGAAGCAGTGGTAGTTCAACCCTGGAAAGTGCAAGAATGCTATTGAATACAGGTGTGTGGATATGGGAATTTATGAAGAATAAGTTCATGAATAAACTCCAGATGGCACTTTGTTTGTGTTGTATAGGGAAACAGAGGGGGGTTGGGGTCAAACTGTGGTAAAGAAGTGGATAAGAGGCTAATTGGGGGTGTAAACAAAGATACTTATCAAAAAGAGAGATAGAATGATTGTTCGTTTGTGAGTTTAGATGCAATGTGGGGGCTATTTGTACAGTTAAAACCAGTCCGATTTGAGAGCAAAAGAGGCAGATCCGGTGGAAGAGATGTAATCTCGAAACCCATGGGCTATCAACTAAAGACTATTTGGCCTAAAATGCGCTTCAACGTAACGTGTAAACTGGCTGTTCGTGGAACCGTCCGGTTGTAGACATTGTCTCTCAACTGGCATCTCGGGTTGCTTGGGTGGCCAGAACAGGAAGTGTTGGCCCGGATATCTGCTGGTTAGCCCAGAACAACAGACATATCAACCCAGTCTCACGGCATTTCGTGTTATAGTCAGGAAAATTATTTTAATCTATTGATTCGTGTTCACCGACACAATTTTTGCATTTTTACGTGTCACACAGAACGATTTTAAAAGCAATGTATTTCTATTGGTAGTATTTCGTGCCTGCACCATGTATTTTCGGGTCTTGGAATACCGGAAGCTGTGTGGTTCATAAAAAAAATGTCTCACTCAATATCTTACCCTAAGCCTAACCCTATCCCTTTTATTTTAAATTGTACAATGTCGGAGTTTTTTTGCCGTCCACGAGGAAAATAAATGGCTCAGAGCCTCAGAATACTGACATCTGTATTTTTTGTCATCTGTTTTTCCTTCTAATTTCTTATTATTTGGTGCAGGCACGAAACATACTACCAATATAAATACATTGCTTCTAAAATCGTTCTGTGTCAGAATACTGAAATTTGTATTTTTTTAAAATCTGTTTTTCCTTCTAATTTGTTATTATTTACATTGCTTTTAAAATCGTTCTGTGTGACACGAAAAAAATGGCGAAATCGTGTTGGTGAACACGAATCAATAGATTAATTTTGTGACTATAACAAGAAATGCCGTGAGACTGGGTTGAACATATTATCCCGTGCCCCCAAACACCTACCTCGGCCGCACCAATAAGCAGATGAGTTCACAGATTGATGGATTTCAGAACAAGAAATAAAGAAATGTTTACAAGAGTTACCAAAAGTATGTAAGGTATTCACCTACAATGAGTTGTCATACTCTTTTCAAATGGACTGAATCCTTCCTGATAATCAATCAATCAATCAATGTTCATTTATACAGCCCAATATCACAAATGTTACATTGGTCTCAGTGGACTTCACAGTTTGTACAGAATATCAGTATGACAATACAACACCCTCTGTCCTTAGACCCTCTGTCCTTAGACCCTCTGTCCTTAGACCCTCACATCGTACAAGGAAACACTTCCAGAGAAAACCCCCAGTTTAAAGGGGAACATGGGAGAAACCTCAGGGAGAGCAACAGAGGAGGGATCCCTCTCCCAGGACGGACAGACGTGCAATAGATGCCGTGTGAATCATCACATCATAGCGTTATGGGATTTGCATTTTCTTTGCTGTCAGATCAATGATGTGTGAAGGCAGTAAGAATGATTGGGTTTAGTTTCTTTCCAGTTCAAGTTAACTCATTGATGTAATATTAGCATCTGTGAGAAACGCTAACACATGCATACCTAGCCATTAGTAAGATTGGACTCTGACTAAACTCATGCTTGACAACAACATAAAGATTCAACCATTCAAGGCTTTATTGTCATGTGCACAGTAGATACAGTGTAGTTATGGCAATGCAAATGTTAAGTCCAAGGCTCCTCCAACAATGCAACATAAATATATATAATACTTAAACAATACAAATAGTGCAAGAACAGAACATAAATAAAACAAAATAGTGGACGAGAAAGCTGCAAGTGACCAATGTGCTGGGAAATGCGTAAGAAGTCATATATACATGGCAAATAGAATAAGATGAGCTTAAAACTGAATGTAAAATGAAATACCGTACGAGAATAAGATATTGCTTATTGTAATAAAATATGGGAAATCACCCACTTTGAGATATTGGGTCTATTGGTTCCTTTCTCAGGGGCAACGTTTGCAGAATTCATTAAACCCTAAACTCTCAAACCAGCTTTGTACTCATGGGAGTGAGGTGTATTCTGTTTATTATAAGGACTTTCACCTTTAGAGTGCTTTACAATTTAAAATAATGAGTTCCACTCACCTGCTGCTCGGCCTATTGATGAATCCAGCCCAAGTGTTGGTATGCGTTTGAGTTTCTGCTGGCTCCCACATGACAAGAGAACTAATATGTTGTAATGAGACTGAGCACTGGGGCGCCAGAATTAACTTTGATTGTGTTCCCGGGCTGAGATTCATTTGGATCCCAGGCTGAAAAGTGTTTAAGAGCCCCTGTGCTCAGAGACACTGCAGCCTGATAGAACGCTGAGGGATAAAAAAAGCTTCCTCCTGACTTTAATAACACCCTACTTACCATCAGACATGTCAAGCTTGCTCTCAAATTGCACTTTGGGTAATATTACGCTGAGTTTTGTCATGTCACAACCTATTTAAGATGAACCTTATCTTGACATACACACAAGTTTACAAAGACTTCTTCCCCAATCTACATTCTTTCATTTATTCATTAGCTCGGTGTGACAGAGCAAACAGAGTGTGTGATTTGAAATCAGATGAGCGGAGAACAACAAATATGCCCAAGTAAGCAGAGTGTGTTGGCACAGATATAAAGAAGAAATGTCAGAATCAGAAGAGGAAGTAACAAGAGAGACACAGACAGCCATATTAACGGAAAGGTGATGATGGGACGAGGTGTACAGGTGATAAACAGAAACAAATTATAAGAGAGGGTTTAAATAACAACAAAACATTTACATGTTTTAACTCATTAGCCACACAGTATGCAGTGAACTCGGAAAGCACCCCTTCCCCTTTTCCACATTTTAATGTCACAGCCGTATTCCAAAATGGATTAAATTATTTTTTTCCTAACATTTTACACACAATACGTTATAATGAAAAAAAAGAAGAGTTTGGTTCCAAAACGCTATAAATCCATTTTGATTAATTTGAGTAAAAATGTGTTTTCTTTACCTAGAAAAGTGGCAAGTGAAAACCACTATTTTCTGTTTCAAACGTTCACATAGCATCTTGAGGTTATAATAACATTACAAATTAAATTCCAGATTTTGATTTTCAAAGATTTATTTTAAAAACTGATCATTTTTTCTCCAAAATGCAATAGATCAATTTTATCAATGTAAAAGTTATGTTTCATATTGAAACAGTGCAAACATACATAACAGTAAGTAGGGATGGGTACCGAGCCCCGGTATTAAACCGGCCCCGGGGCTGAATTATTAAAGGCCGCGGTACCGTTAAGCTCTGACGTTATCGGTCTTTTTATCGGTACTGGAGACATGTAAAAAATATATGTCGTATGTATTATTATTACATGGCTTAGTTGAGTTAGTTAGTTGGGCGAAAAGCAAACTGCATGCAGTTTGCTTTTCTAACTGACAAGACAAGAGCGACAAGAAAACAGCGGAGAAGTAACGGGCAGAAACCCTCCTTTTTACGCAGCGGTCCAGACATAGACATCAAACGGCGACACATATTCAGTTGCCAGTTACTTTGGCATTAGGGCAGGGATATCTAGATACTTTCCAAGGTTTGACATCATGAATTGTGCTATTTTTAAAGCAAGCAGCGATGTTTTCAAATCTGTAATCAAAAAGCTCCTCAAAACGCTATCGAAGCAGTTCCTGCCGTTGGTACGTTAGTTCAAATGGCAACAACGGACAATTTTTCTTAGCGGATGCATGTCAATTTAAATCAATACATACAACTATTTTTTAAATCAATAAAATAATTTTCTAAATCCACAAAAGCATTTCAATTAATATTGGGAGTCATGTTGTTACTTTGTTGAGAATGTGGACATGTAATAAGCGGGATAATGTGCTACGGCCGATCTAGATCCCTCCGCTTCGCGTCGGGCTCCCGATCAGCCTGTCGGTGTTCTTTTCCCCATAATGACCGCGTCGCTGCACATTATCCCTTACTTGCTACACAAACATTATATTGCAGTTTTAGTGTCGCCAACTCAGTTTCTAATACGCAAAAAGACTGCAAAATGCGTCTGATTATTTTTTGTATTTTCGATCTTTCCAATCAAGAGATCTCTCTCCCCCGTCTGTGTGCGAGGGGGCGGGGCAGTTTACACACACGCAGCTGCTACATGCATGCAACACACACACACACACATACGGAGGAGACGGCGGAGAGAACGCGCTCAAGGTGTGGTTAAACTTTACCCGTCTCGATGTGGACAATGCTCGTTGCCAAAAGTGCAATAAGTTAAGAGTTAAGCATGTAAGCGCGGTAACATGAGCAGTTTGTCTAAACATTTAGCAAAAGTGCTCCACATTCACACGGAGAAATACATGGTTTGTATAGTACAAAATAAATTATATATATTTGTAAGTAGATGACGAAATCCGGTGCTCTGTGATTGGTTGAGCGGACGTATCGCATTCTGTAGAGAAGGGAGACTGGCGTTTGTCGCTGTTTGGAAAGAAAGTGAGAAAACAGGAGAGAATAACACGGCGGATATCGCGTTTTGCGTAAAATTGAATATTGACTTTTCATTACCGACGAAATACAATATTGATTTCGGCGGGAACTCATTTTTTTCAAAAGTGCCGTTCATCGCGTTTTGGAACCAAACTCTTAATTTATCAATTTATTAAAAAATATATATCACATGTACATATGTATTCACACCCTTTGCTGATCATCTTTGAGATGTTTCTACAAGTTGATTGGACTCAACCTGTGGTAAATTAAATTGATTGGACATGATTTGAAAATCAATCAATCAATCAATCAATCAATCAATCAATCAATGTTTATTTATATAGCCCAATATCACATGTTACACTTGTCTCAGTGGACTTCACAGTTTGTACAGAGTATCAGGCACACACAT
Organism: Gobionotothen gibberifrons; assembly: GCA_943591055.1. NCBI lineage: Eukaryota > Metazoa > Chordata > Actinopteri > Perciformes > Nototheniidae > Gobionotothen > Gobionotothen gibberifrons. Next base: position 157,453 of record CALSBZ010004414.1, read on the forward strand.
GTCTATATCAGGTCCCACAGTTGACAGTGCATGTCAGAGTGCCAACCAAAGGAATCCTCTGTAGACCTCTGAGACTGGACTTGTTACATTACAGCCTTAATCCTTTCTGGTAGCCGTCGACTGACCCTAATGAATTTGCTGACCAAGGAAGAGACTTCGAGGGCAATTCTAGGGGTCTGGAGCATAAACCTTATAACACATGATGTAGTCTTTGTGACAAGACCATTACGTTTCTGGATGGCTTGATGGCCTCGTCGTCTTGGCACTGCCTTATCGAACTTAACTCCCAGTTAATCTCGATGCGGATCATTGGTTGAGCACAATTGCCGAAATGCATTATTTACCTGTCAAAGCTAGCTAACAGTTTGTAATAGTGACATGTGACGCTCATTGATTTGGAATGTTCAGTTTATTTTTTTGACATGTTTGATTGTGCTCGTTGTGTTAATTTCGTCAGCTATTTTTTAATTTAGTTTTAGTCTTAGTCCTGTGTTAAATTTCCTTTTTAGTTTTAGTCATATTTAGTCACCTTCATCCTGTTTTTATTTAGTCAAGTTTTAGTCGACTAAAAGTCTGAGCATTTTAGTCTTATTTTAGTCAAAGAAAACTAATTATTTTAATCTACTTTTTGTCAATGAAAACTGTTGAATCTTTTTTAGTCATCAGATTATATAGAACATTTCAGTCAAACTAGTCTAGCCAAAACCACTAATTTGTCATTTTAGTCAAACTTATTTCAGAATAAGATTATATCTTGTCCTTTGTTAGTAATTAAATCAATGTTGTAATGGCATAATTGAGCTTAAATGTTGATTTTATTGAAAAAACAGAAGTATTCACGCAAAATGTATGTTAAGCTTTTATTTTGAAATGACTTCCGCCAGAATCAGGAATACAAGTTTATTTTGAAAATATATTCCGGAAGTTATCTCTGAAATACTGACGGAAGCTTGAACTCAATGTTAAACCGAACGTAAATATTATCAGCTGTTGTAATAAGGAAAAAGTGATGCAGGCGAGTGTGTAGAACCAAGGCGTGTTTAGTCATGTGTTAAATGTACGATGTAAATATCCTTTGAAAAAGTGTGTGCGGAAATAGGGGGACTAGCGGAAGTCATCAACAACAAAGATAGCAGACGGGAGGAGCCAGTCTACTGTATTTAAGGAACGAAATGTGTTTTGTTCAGCCCTTCTTTCATCCCACCCCCGGAGGAGACAGCTGCAGTTGTGTTCCTCCTCTTTCAACTCCCGCCTGCTTGTGACATCACCGTGCCTGATTTTCATTAAAGTACCCACCTTTTGAAACTTTAGTCGAGACTCACTGATCTCCTTATTTTAAAACTTTCTCTTCTGGACTCAAGAATAACGGACATATCAATACCTTATTTGATGAAAAACACAGGTTGAAGGATTAAGAATGCAGCTTTGCAGAGAGTATCTGGTTTGTGGTGTTTTTACCAGCTGTGTTATGGCCACATTGCTTCCCTTCTGATAAAACAATGCATTCGCTTTTTTTCTCCGCCTCATTGTAGTGAAAATGGGCCCAAATATCACATTGTTTCTTTCTCCCAAGCAGTGGTGGCTTTAGACTTTTTAGTTGTCAGTCAGTTTGACGGACAGGATCGTAACATTTCCGTCATAATCCATTATTACCCGTCGAGTGCACAATTGATCACTCACTCGCGCTGACGGGGGGGTATTCGGTTAACGCGAGTGCGACCACTGCTCCCAAGCCCCGTTGTTGCCATTTTATTTTCTGTTAAATAAGGTTAGTTAGACCATGAGTTAGACCCGAGTATTCCTGACAGTTCATATTGTGCCGCTGCCCGGTGTAATTCAAATGTACCGCCGCGCGCAGCACGGACACACAGCTGCTGCCCAGCCGCACCGGAAATGGAACTGCTGGGAGAAGAACTGACTATCAGAGATGTAACGTTATCTTTCATAATATTTCGTCTCCTCATTTTTCGTCAACGAAAGTAAAGAGAGATTTTGGCATAGTTTTGATTTAGTAAACTACATTTTCGTCTCCTCACTTTTCGTCAACGATATTGCATGATGATTTCGTTACAGTTATTGTTTACTGCCGTCGGTGCCGTCCCGTCATCGTCTCGTTTTCATCATGGAAAAAAAGGTCGTTGACGAACATATTTCGTCATAGTTTTAGTCAACGAAATGAACACTAGCTCTATGGCTCCCTAGAAAAGTATAGTAGTGATATGGAACCTTCAATACTGGTACAGAGAAAGGGATGAAACTCATGATGTTCTCAGTATTCTTTTGAGTGATTCATTTCCCTGCTTTATTTAGCTGTCTCTGAAATGTCAATAGAAACCAAATTAATTGAGAAATGTACTTCCAAAACCAAGACTAATGAGAGGAAATGTATTTCAGTTTTATTGAAGTTTCAGTCTATAAGTCTATAGGCATTACCACGTGCAAGAACTCCACGATTCTTTGAAAAAGATAAAGAAAGACTCTTGAGAGGCCACAGTACGCATACAATGGACAGGGGACTTTATTAGGGAGTTAATAGGAATATTTTCAGATGGTGTCTGTTATATTAAACTAATGCTATCTCTGTATGTACACAGGAAGCCCTAATCCCCACACCGAGCAAACTGGAAATCTAATCCTTTAGAGCCATTATAGATGTGTGGCTGCGCCTGCCAGCTTTTCACTGTTAATGTATCAATCTGTTTGAACAAGTGTCCATATCAGCCCCCCCCCCCCCAACCAAGCACAAGGTCAAATGTGTGATTTTCTACTCATGTCACGTCAACTTGAAACGGTGCAACATGTGGGGATAAGTCATTATTGGTGGAAGCATGGCTGGTAATACATCACTGTTATTCTTGTCTGGTTTCATATGTTATCTTGGAAGAGAAGGATGCAAGATACATGAAGGGCCTATAAAGTAGATACAATGTGAACACCTACTCAAACGAAACGCTTTCAGGCAAGATAACTATTTTAAGGGATTTAAGTTGTGAGATGGCATCTGCAGGAGCACATTTACCTTTGGAATCTGCACTAATGGATTTACTTATCTGTGGGAATGTGAGAGCTTTATTCCCAACGGTGCAACAGCCAAAAATATACAATTTCTTACACCAAGTGCAAACAGGGTTTTGTACTTCTGGGTACACAGCAGATCCCCTTGACTAGTAAGCACAACATATATATCACAACAATTACATTTGGCAGCTGTGGCTCAGAGGGGAAATGGGTGTCAGTGGTTCAACCCTAACCCTAGCCATCACTAAACTGCTGTCGCTGCTGCCTATCACCTCACACGGCATTATTTTACAATGGAGGCTCAATGTCAGGTATATGAAAGGAAGCAGAAGCCTTGCTGCACACAAGCTGAGGGATAAGACAATCCCACCAAATGTCAGTATCACACCCCTCACCGTTCAGGAGTCCTATGAGGATCACCCTTGTTTTGCTAGAATGGCTTTCAATGACAGCTACATCAAAGGAAGAGCCTACAGGCACCAACCTCGGTACACATGACAAGAGGGAGGAGAAAATCAAGAAAACCACATTTCAGCACTCTACCACTCACTCTTCAGGAGTTATATGAGGATCGCCCCTTTTTCCCCCTGGTTATAACCCTAAACCTAAACCTAACCCACCCCTGTCTCTACCATGTGTTCTGGGCAAGATACTTAACCCCAAAATTGCTCCTGTAGTATACTGACGTGTAGCGTGACTGTGGCTGCGAGGGAGTGCGGTCGTCTTTCAACCAGAAGGTTGAGGGTTCGATCCCAGCCCATGCAGTCAACATGTCGTTGTATCCTTGGGCAAGATACTTAACCCTGAGTTGCTCCCGATGGCATGGCCAACGGTGTGTGAGTGTGTGTGAATGTTAGTTCCTAGAGCAAGTGGTACTGCTCTGTATGAATGGGTGTGAATGGGTGAACGACATGTAGTATGTAAAGCGCTTTGAGGGGTCTTAAAAGACTGGATAAAGCGCTATATAAGTACAGTCCATTTACCATTTATTCCAAAACAATCCCTACACCCTCCTCCTACCCTCTTCCACTCCGTTTGAGTGTTTTCATTGAGGGTCCGCCACATAACGTGCTTTTCCAAACCAACTAGCTGGGAGTGGGAGATATTTAAATCTCCAAACTCTACAAATAGTTCTGTGCATTTCTTTTTTTTCCATAAATTTTTTCTTATGATTACATCCTGTGTCTACAAAACAGTCGACGTGCACATTGATTGTAAAGTTGTGTATATTTACAGGGATTGTTGCAAAAACAAAGCAGCTCATGAACGTCAGATGTAAAAAAACAAGGGGTTTACAAAAAACTGTTGCCCTCTACCTAAGCCTCATTTATCTGTGTGACTACAGACTGAGTTCCCTCCGTCACTCATTGGGAGTGTGAAGGGTTCAGTTTGGAAATGGGTCCATGTACTGTTGGAGCAATTATTGATGGGCGCTCCCTCCTCAGTCGGACCTCAACAGTTCTGTGGCTGTCCTGTCCCGTTAAGGCCCTTTGAGAAATCCCCTAATGACGACATAGTATGTGTGTATCATACTCGTAACCGTAATAGTGTCAGCGAAATGACATGTAATGTTTTGTGATAATATTTGTCATTGCCATCCAAATGGACCAATTGGTGTATATTAACCCACTTGTGACATGATATTTATTTTATCTAATCTACTAATTTGGTTAAGATTTTGTTGGTTTTGGCAGAAATAAAAGCTATTTGTATGTGTTAGGAAATCATTCCAATTATTTCCAAGGTTTGGCCATAACTACGAAAATTGGCTTCCAAGCCAAGTGCTCCTCCTGGGGCTTTGGCAAATGTTCACTACCAAGCTTTAAGCACTACATGTTTCCAGAGGACATGTGGATAAACTTCACTGTGCTACAGTCATAGGTCTTTAAAGTCTAATGCTATCAGGTTGACTGTTTCGTAGAAAATGTTGCACCTGATAAAAGTTTGTCTTATTTAGTGTTGCTTGCCAGTTGAGGGTTTTGCATCAGTAACCTTCCAGTGAACCGTTTCAGAGATGACCTTCACTCAGGAGGCTGGTGGATTACTCTGTTAGGCTGGCAGGAGTGCAGAGAAGGCTGCATGGCTTCTGGGTTCCCACTGTCGAATAAAGACGATAATCTTTGCTCAAAGACAGTTTTCTGACTCTTAATACACAAGACCTGACAGGAAGACTGGATAAGTGAAGTGGATGAGTGAGGGTGTTAATAAAATTAAGTGTACGCTGCAGCAAAGATATCAACAAAGACTTCTCACAAACATATGCTAATTCCGTTGAAGTAATCTTGTTATGTTTCCACCCTTTGCCAAATACGATATATTTTTGATTCACTGCTGGATAAGGCTCAACAGTCAACACACTAAACATTTTTAGGGGATTTAGAGGTTCAGTTAATCTCATTCTTAACCCTTCAGTGAGAAAGGTGTCAGGTTTCTATCCATTTTATGAATATCTTGTCTCCTGCATATGTTTAAGATAAACCAAGGATGAAATTGAGAAAGGGTGGGGAGTACAGTTTTGTCTCGATCTTTTGCATACAAAAATGTCTTACTTTACAAAATGGAAATAGAGATGACAAGTTGTGAATGCTAGTGCGTTTGTCACCTGCATTGACTACACCCATACAATACAAGATCAGATGAAGATGTGAATCACTAAAAGGAAAGTTGAGTTTGTACCGACAGTATCGTTTACTCATTTTAAATATCTTTCAGGTCAGGTCACTTTGACATCACACCCGTCTCCAAACATCCCAATTTATTTTATTTGGAGGCGCCTTTTATGACACCCAACGTACAAAACAATAAATCCCTTAAAAGATAAAAAAAAAAGCAAAACATGAGGAAAACACAAGCAGTGTGAACAGGAAAGAGATATTGTAAGTAAACACAAAGGTGGGCAAAGGAAAATAACATTGCAGGGAAACCTAGAGAATGGTTGAGATGCTCTTTGTTCAGAACATGAACTCATATATTTACATATTCTTCGGAGTCGGGAGGGCTGATAATTTATTGCGGCAAATTACTCAGACCTACTAATCGACCTAACAGAAGTTATTGAGTCTATGTAAGTTTACTGCTTGGCTCAGATCCACCAACGTCAGCAAGATCTCACCTCTACTAACTCCTGAAGAATCAGGTTCAATTAACTGCTGTTTCAATTCAGACGACCCGCTAAATCTGTTTAAGCGATCCCGAAGGATTTGGGTATCAGTAAATGAGGTGTGGCCCTACCTAAGTGTGAGTGTGGCAGGGTGCAATCTTACCTTTAAGCAGGAGAGGAGAGCGCAGATGTCTTTTAAGTTGTCCCAATCCAAAAGGTGGGATCAGTTTATTTGAAGAAAAATTGGTCCACACTTGAACAGGGTTTTACCTTCTCTCGTTACAACATGACAATCATACAGAATATTTCATGCTGTGGTCAATTAGTAATAGGAAACCTCAATTCACAGTCTTACATTTATTACACTAAATTGTAACTTCAACTGCCCAATTCAGTTGTGATATTAAAATCTCCCGACAGAATTTAGAGGCATTTCCTCATAAAAAGGTCGGTGATAAAAACCACATTCAAACTTTCATTCACCAAATAAATTCCACACCTATTCCCGCATGAAGTCGGAGGAATTTCCTCACAGGTGGCAGGATTATAATCTTTCAACAAACAATTCATTCAGCTCCGCATTCAACAAAGAAAAAATTCGAGAGATATTTACAGAGTTTGAGAACCTTTACCGAGGAAAAACCCAGCTTACCGGGAGAGAGCTACCAGGGGGACCCCCCCCCCCCCCCCCCCTCTCCCCATGCTCTTTGACAGGACAGAAAAACCTAAAAACATCTCCTCCATACCCATATTTGTGGAAACTGGGCATGGCCTCTGATGTACTGTACAGGACTGGACATGACCAGACATATTCTATGGCTATGGCATAAGAGACACCTTCCCATGTTTGTGTAAAAAGGTCATGACCTCTAGTGTGCAGGACTGGAAAATATTATTCTCGGCTATGGCAAAAACACCTTTTTGGGGCCTCAGCTCTTTTTCACTAAGTCAGGAGCCCCCCTCCCTGTGCACCGCTGTAGGAAGAGGGAAGAAACTGTCTCTCTCTTATCAGTGACACCCATAAACCATTATAGGCCTTACACTCAACTTAACAAACCACTTGTGTTTTGTTTATACTGTAAATATAGAAAATCCAGCCCACTCTCTTCAGTCTGCGTACAAGTGACACGACTTTGCAAAGGCGTGCAATAGATACACAGAAGTCCGTTTTTGCGTGCACATGATACGCCCACGTTACGCCCACGTTACGTTTGTTGTGAACGTATCTTAAATGTGTTTATTTTCTACATATCTTTGCCATTTATTTAATCCTAACCCTAACCATAACCCAATAAGCTGCTGTGTCGTTTATTGCACCGCAAACATTAAAACTGTCATTGGAACGGCGATCAAGCCTGAAGCCACAGAGCTCTTTGTTTTAATGTTTGAGGTGCAATATCAGCGTATCATATGCACGCAAAAACGTAATTCTGCGTATCTATTGCACGACGTGTAATTTCGTGTCATTTGTACGCAGACTGTGAGACCGGGTTGAGAAAATCATAAAATATGAAGCATTTTCATTGTGGGTTTATACAAGAATATAATTGATTATATTGATAAAACTTTCGTTTTAAGTATTCAACCTAATATGGAGATCTCAACAATATAGAAGAGGTAAAACATAACAAACAAAACATAACTGAAATACAAAGTGAACAAATTAATAAGAGACAAACTAAAATCTAAGCATATATTAAGGGTTAAATTGAAGCTGATTACAAAGCAATGACTCATAAAGTTCATATTTTGTCATGGGTTGGATGTTGATATACATTTATACCCCAGTATATTAATATACATAAACACATTATCACTTGTAAACATAAACATATTTACAATAGATAAACATAGACAAATATATTGAGGTGAGGCTCGGTGGCCCTCAATGTAGTGATGTTGTCAGACTGTCGGATGTGTGGGGGGAGGGAGTTCTATAGTTTGGGAGCAATGCAGCTTAAAGCCCTAGCACCCATGGTGACAAAGTGTGAGGTGGGAATGGTTAGCAGGCCGGCTGAGGATGGGGGGGGGTGGTACGCCTGAAGGAGGTCAGCCAGATACTGTAGGTGTAGGCCAAGTGTTGGAGGGCTTTGTAAGTGAGCAGGGTGTTTTTATAGTCAATCCGGGGTTGAACCAGTGATGGGAATGGATGTGATGTGGTCAGAGGATTTGGTGCAGGTAATGATCCAGCTAGCTGAGTTCTGTGGGGTTTAAAGCTTGTTGAGGAGCGTGTTGCAAAGACCTGAGAGGACAGCATTCCAGTCATCCAGAATGTAAGAAATGCGTGAACCAGGACTTCAGTGCAGGGTTGAGACAGGGAGTCTAGAAATGTTGCGTGGGTGGAAGAAAGCAGTCCAGTCGATGTTTTGAATGTGTGCACCTCTTGATGTCCTTCAGCTATTCTCCCCTTGGCCTTTATGAACCTCTTCTTCTCTCGACTGCACCGTGCACCCGTAATGACCTGTTGGTTATTGTTGTGCGTCCAAACCAAGGTAACTTTCACGTTTCTGTCAGCGGTCAAACCCTGCCAGTATCTCCTGTTTTACAGAATAGTTTCTGATCTTCCTGGAGCAACATATTTCTAAGGGATCTACTCTCTTTTTCATATTTGTGAGCAGGTTTGGCATCTGTAGAGTGCAATGGATGTAATCAATGAGCGCATCAGTTTATTTTAGTAGGAAGGGAAATGTTCTTGCTCTTCCATATCTTTTTTTAGTTTGGCAAGCTGAGCGGTAGCATTGGCCAACCTTCTCACTTCCCAGTCCTATGTGCGCTGCTTGTTTATATATAGACCCAGAGTATACATATAGGTATACATGTTTTTTATTTTCTGAAAATGTTTCACACCTTTTATAATAGCAGATATATCAATGCAGCATTCCGTTTATTGAGAAGTACATGGGAGAACACTACTTTTTAAGGTGTTGATTTGCGTGTTTGTCCAGTGGAATGAATGTCCTGAATTAATCAACAAATAGGAAGTGCTGAGAGGTCATTATTTTGTCAGAGTTCGTTGTTTCCTTTGAGGGGTCAGCTGTCAGACAGAGGGAAGTACAGAAGCTTATAGGAGATTATGTTTGCCCAACCAAAAGCAATGACTAAAGACATGATCTGTCCTCCCATTCATTTAGTCCAGAGCCAGATGATGTAATTAGGTATGAACATCCTTCATCAATGCTAAAGATCTTGAAGACTTGCAGACATCCCGGGTAATTCCAATGTCGGATTAGATTGTTCACATTTTCATAGGAAATATCAAAATCTCATGTGCAAATATTCCTGGAATGAACTGAGCACTGACAGTAAAACGGGGTTTCCTTGAGCACGCTCTTAATACAATGCCTCCCTTAACACATTATATCTTCTGGTTTAGGCTGAGTGTCATGCAATGTGTTGGACACATAATTACTCTTGCCAAACTGAACACTTGTGCTTTGTGTACGAATAACAACATTTTTACTCTTTTCCAACTAGAACTTCAACCAATGACATTTGTTAAATAGTTGTGAAGCCAATCATTGGGCGGGAAATGCCTTTGCTGTACTTCTGCATAATAATAATAATAATAATAATAATAGGCTGTATGTGCTTTTTCTGTGCTGAAAGTTGTTCATTTTTGGAGACATGGACCTTCGGAGCAATAGGGATAACACGGTTCTGGATCAATGTGCCATCAAAACAATTACATGGTACTATCATAGCAGATATCAAGGCAACTAGTGTTGGCTTCTAATAGCAAGATAGCATGACACCTTCATACTTATATTATTCACATATAAGCATATCCATTTGTTTACGAAGAAATAAAGTGCTGTAGATTATCCAACATCACGATTCCTAGAGAAGACAGGACAGCAAGCACCTAAATAATGGATTAGAGGTCAGTGGAATAGGTGGAAGAAGAGGAACAATTCACAAGCTAAAGTATAGTTACAAAATATATAAATAAAAAATAAAATTATATATATATATATATATATGTATACATATGTGTGTGTGTGTATATATATATATATATATATATATATATATATATATATATATGTATAAATGTGTGTATATATATATATATATATTGATATGTATATATATATATGTATATATATCCAAAATACTAATTATGAAACCTGAAATAGAGCTCCTTTTATCAAGCAAGACAAGTTGCAAACTTGAGGCTTCTAACTCAGTGATGAAGGACAAAAATACATGTTATAAAATGTTGTAACTCAAACTCATCATAAAAAAGTTGGATAACGTCATAATTTGGTAAAACATGTCATTCATCATGAGTTCACAACCTGCTGATAAGCAGCATGTACTTATAGAATGTGACTATATGCACTCTAATGTCTTTTTATTGAACATTCAGAGTGCCCTGTTATTATGGTAGTTTCCCAAAGTGCTCAAACATTTGATTCAATTATTCAGTGGAAAAGATTGATAGTCCTCTAGTTGTTTCTTTTTCAACTGAATTGAAAGCAATTGCCTCCAAGTTTCTGAGGTTTTGGACCTCCTCTAAAATCTTTGGAGCCCCCCCACACAGGCCAGCACTGCAGGTTAAATACCAGCAGCCAAATACATCCGTCCTATCCATCAAATATTGACTTCATGGCTCACAATAAAGGGTGAACCTGAATTTTAAGAAGGCTGCTGTATTGATCAGCGAGCGAGACTCTTTCATGCTTTGCAGAGAAGTATTTTCTGCTGTAGTATTATTGTTTGTGAGAAACTGGCAGCAACATCCTGCTGACATTTTGACAAAAGCATCTCTTAGACCATCAATAAAGGCACATTGTTTAAAAGTTTTTATTTGATTGGCCGGAGCATCGATCAATCGGACGGTCGGTGTTTTGATCCCCGGCCCTGCAGGAAAACATGATGAAGTGTCATTGATCAAGATAATGAACCCAAAATTGCCCCTGATGGCTAAGCCAATGGTTGTGAGTGAAGGTTTTTTTCTCCAGATAAGCATACCATGTATTGTTTGAATGCTGATTCATGTTGTTAAAGGTTTTGGGTGGTTTCAACCAAAAGAAAAGTTCTCTAAATACAGTCCATTAACCAGTTTTACCTCCATTCAGTAGTACATTTGCAGGTCCGAAAAAATTCACGTATGAGAAAATATTCTCCCTTGAGTTGCATCTGAATGCCAAAGCTTTCGAAACTGACAACATTACATTAAAAGATGGATTGGTAGGATTTCTGTGGTCATCAACAAAGTTCTTAACTCAGAACTTTCAGATTTCTCAACCCTGTCGTTTGTACGCCGCCCCAAGCCCATTGGTTCCTACTGAAAACATGAATCTTTGAAAGGGTTTAGAGTGACTTTGTGACTCAGCCGCCTCCCAACCAAAGGTCCAAGTTCAAACCGCCAGACGCCTCAGGTGGCCCAGGAGTTTGAGATGCTGTCCTAAGCTGGTTTTGCATGTCACCCCCCACCCCACATTCTGACAGCTCTTCACTGTCACTATCTAATAAAAGCCCAAATGCTCCCAAGCTGAGGATTATATATTTATAATAAATAAATACTTTTCTCCATCCAACTCACAGGTTTATCATTGCTTTGAGTGTGCTGAAAAGGCTGAATATTTTTGATATTTGAAGAACTATAGCGCGAATGCTGTGCAATTAAATGTTGGCTATTAAAACACAAAGAGAAACAGTACTACAAATTCAAATGTAATCCACATATTCTCGCAGAGGATGAACGATCCCATTAATTTCCATAGAGCAAGTTTTCACTTATTCAGTGTGATGCCTACTTGATGAATTTTCAAAGTAAATTCTAAACGACTTTGGAGAGCCTCTGACAGCGCAACATAAGTATGATTAAGTTGCAAATAAGCTTAAAAAAAGGTAGACATTGTTATACAATGCAGAGTAGCTTTGTCTTCTCCAGCATTTCCAGAGAAATGTATAGACATTGGTTGGAAGAAACCCCAAAAGAGACCTTGTGCCCATCTCTCAGGGAACCTAAAGCCCTGTATCCGGAGGGATGAACCACTCAAATCCCAAAATATAAAAGCCTCGGGCACAGACTTGAGGGGAGTTATGCTGCAAAGCCACCTGCTTACAGTGATACAGCCGTTTCCAAATACTTGGATTTATCTTGTGACTAGGTCGTTGTCCAGGTCGAATAAACAATGTTTACACATTCCAAGCACAGCCAACATTTTTTACATCCAGATCCAAAGGTGGATCCTGTTAAATGTATTTAATGCTTTGGTTCATGAATGAACACAACAAACTCCTTAGATGTAGCTGTTCTTGTGTCTAGTGCTTATATAACTGTTATCATGCCAACACGCTGAACTCTGATTGTAAAGATGTAAACATTATCCCTGCTAAATATCACCATGTTAGCGTAGCATTTAGCTCAGAGCACCAATGCACCTAGTAACAATGCCACAGAGCAGCAGCCTGACAGTACACTCCTTGTCTTGTGCGGTATTTAATTTATTTAACCATAATTGGAAGATAAGGCTGTTATTATTAGCTATTAGTTAAAACCTTTGAAAGGACCTCAAATAACCATAAATGCATCTTTGGAGGGTATTAAATAATAGAATTATGGACCACTGTCGCTGTGAGGTTGTGCAGAAAAAGTTAGCTTCCTTGTTTAAGTGGCACATTCCTCTGTATGAAAGTGGTGTGAATGCTGACTTGTAAAATGTATAAAGTGACTTTGATGTGAATTGTGTAGCGTTGTCTCAAATCACATTTGAAGTGGCGATCATCTCTTTTAGCTTTAGCTAGCTATCGCGATGATTGTTTGCTGAACCATTTCATCACAGACTGCTCAGTTAACCTCAAAAGCTTATTTTCAAACACAACAAGTGTTAGTTACTTAAATTACAACCCCCCCCGCATGTATAGGTTTTATTTGTGTAGTGCTCGTTGTCATGCCACTGTTGTTACGTAGCCAAGATGGCGGTCATTGGTTGAGTGAAGTGTCCAGCTTCCACACTACATTTTTGACATCCATCCATCTTCTAAAAAGGTAATGCCAGAGAAAAGAGATTTTTCTGAAATGGTTTCTTTTGGGAGCCATGCTTCTTTATTTTTAAGCCACTCAACTACAAAACTGTAATATACACCATTGGCTTTGTTATGTTTTATGTTGAAATCTGCTGCCCCAAAGCTGTAGACCCCCAATATGGCTGCCAAAGTGTGTGCTACAGTTAGAGAAAGCTACATATGAGCTAAACACATTTAAACAGAGCAGTTCAGTGACACCGCTCTCTGAGGGTAAACACAATGTGCAGCATCTGTAGCCTCTGCCGGGCCGCTCATCACATTCAGTGTCAAGCCCCTCCTGAGCTGCTTCACTGTAATAACTCTCATATCCCATGGCAATCTGTGTGAAATGGGCTTGACAGCAGTGTGTGTGTGTGTGTGTGTGTGTGTGTGTGTGTGTGTGTGTGTGTGTGTGTGTGTGAGATTCGATCTAACTGTAGACACAGGTTCGGGAAAAACTTTAGCCTTTATGAATCTCAGAGTGTGTGTGCGTGTGTGTGTGTGTGTGTGTGTGTGTGTGTGTGTATGTGTGTGTGTGTGTGTGTGTGTGCGTGCACGTGTGTGTGTGTGTGTGTGTGTGTGTGTGTGTGTGTGTAATGTGTAGATTCGCACCAACCTTGTCTCCTTCAAAATTAGGTTCATCATACAACTAAACTATAATTCAATTACTATCAATCAATCAATCAATGTTTATTTATATAGCCCAATATCACAAATGTTACATTTGTCTCAGTGGACTTTTTGTACAGTTTGTACATAATATCAGTATGACACCCTCTGTCCTTAGACCCTCTGTCCTCAGACCCTCTGTCCTTAGACCCTCTGTCCTTAGACCCTCACATTGTACAAGGAAACACTTCCAGAGAGAACCCACAGTTTAAAGGGGAACATGGGAGAACCCTCAGGGAGAGCAACAGAGGAGGGATCCCTCTCCCAGGACGGACAGACGTGCAATAGATGCCGTGTGTAAATCGAAAAGATAATACATTTGCAACATAGGTAGTCCAAATGTTTGGAAATGCATGTGTGTATAATAGGAAGATGAATCCTCGAGGATATCCATCCAGGACTCATTATCCAGGACCACAGCAACAGCCACGACTCAAGATCCAGGGCTCGCGATCCAGGACACAGGACTGCAGCAACAGGATCATCCATGACTCCGGATCCCGGCGTAGATAGACACCAAAAGAAAGACATTTGGGGAAGCTGGGCTAATCAGAACATGAGAGTACACAGGTGCAGACAGAGAGAAGGAAGAAGTAAGGTGTCCCCAGACAAACTAAGCCTATATCAGTAAAACTAGGGGCTGAATCTAATCAGCCCTAACTATAAGCTTTATCAAAAAGGAAGGTCTTAAGCGCACTCTTAAAAACGGATAGTGTCTGCCGCCCGAACACAAGCTGGATGTGTGATTCCACAAATGTGGAGCTTGATAAGAAAAGGCTCTGGCTCCCATTGTACTTTTAGAGACTCTAGGAACAACCAACAACCCTGCATTCTTGGAACGCAATGCCCTAGTAGGACAGTAGGGTATAATGAGTTATTTAAGGTAAAATGGCGCCTGCCCGTTAAGAGCTTTTTAGGCGAGAAGAAGAATTTTAAATTCTATCCTGTGTTCTATAGGGAGCCAGTGTAAGGCAGCCAGAACAGGAGTAATGTGGTCCCTTCTCCTAACTCTGGTTAGTACACGAGCTGCAGCATTTTGAATCAGCTGAAGCGACTTAACTGACTTCTTGGTACACCCTGATAATAAGGAGTTACAATAATCCAGCCTTGAAGTTTCTCTGCATCGTTTTGAGGCAAGATATGCCTGATTTTTGCAATGTTACGTAGAGGGAAGTAGGCGGTCCTTGAGATTGATTTTATGTGGGCATTAAAGGATAAATCCTGATCAAATATAACACCAAGATTCCTTACAGTCTCACTGGAGGCCAAATTAATGCCATCCATAGTTAGTATATCTTTAGATAATTTGTTTCGTAGATTCTTCGGGCCGAGTACAATAACTTCAGTTTTGGTCGTGTTTAACATCAAAAACTTTAAGGTCATCCACGTTTTTAAGTCCTTGAGGCAGTCTTGAATTTTATTTAGATGATTAATTTCATCAGGCTTGATTGATAAATATAGTTGAGTATCATCCGCATACCAGTGGAAATGTACAGAATGATTTCTTATAATATTGCCTAACAGAAGCATATATAATGTGAACAAAATAGGTCCGAGCACTGAGCCCTGTGGCACTCCATGGCTCACTTTGGTTTGCGTGGAAGATTCATCGTTGACACGTACAAACTGAGAGCGTTCAGATAGATAGGACCTAAACCAGCCTAAAGCAGTTCCCTGTATGCCAACTAAGTGCTCTAGTCTTTGCAATTGGATGTCATGGTCGATAGTATCAAATGCAGCACTGAGATCGAGCAAGACAAGAATAGAGACAAGTCCTTTGTCTGAGGCTATTAGAATGTCATTTATGACTTTAACCAGAGCTGTCTCTGTGCTATGATGTGTTCTAAAGCCAGACTGAAAATCTTCAAATAAATCATTGTTTTTTAAGTAATCACACAACTGTTTTGCGACTACTTTCTCAAGGATTTTTGAGAGGAACGGAAGATTAGAAATAGGTCTATAGTTGGCTAAAACCTCTGGATCGAGGTTGTGCTTTTTAAGAAGCGGTTTTATCACTGCTACTTTGAATGATTGTGGAACATAGCCTGATAATAAAGACATATTCATAATATTTAATAAAGAAGTGCTAATTAATGGAAAAACTTCCTTTAACAGCTTAGTTGGAATCGGGTCTAAGATACACGTTGATGGTTTAGAAGAAAGAATCATTTAATTTAATTGTTCAAGGTTTATGGCTGAAAAGCATTCTAGTTTAGTATCTAGTGTAATATTAGAACTTACATTTCCGGGAGCTGTTGATAACACTCTACTGGTCAAAGGCAAGAGGTCATTGATTTTGTTTCTAAGAGTAACAATTTTATCGTTAAAAAAGTACATAAAATCATTACTACTGAGTGCTCAATCGAGCTATGGCTCTCTGTCAGCCTGGCTACAGTGCTGAAAAGAAATCTTGCATTATTCTTATTCTCATCTATTAATGAAGAGTAGTACGCTGCTCTCGCTTTACGCAGTGCTTTCTTATATTCATTGAGAGTAATATGCCAAATCAAACGAGATTCTTCAAGTTTAGTGGAACGCCATATCCTTTCAAGCTGTCTCGACTTTTGCTTTATTTTGCGGGTTTCAGCATTATGCCATGGAGCTAGTCTATGTTGTTTTAATTTCTTCTTTTTCAAAGGAGCAACAGAGTCTAATTTTATTCCCAGCGCATCTATAGCACTATCAACAACATGATCAATTTGGGGTGGTGTACATTTTGTATAAGTTTCCTCCCTTACATGCAGACATGCTATCGAGTTAAGTATTGGTGGAATCTCTTCCTTAAATTTGGCTATAGCATTAACAAATAGGTTTCTGCTGCAGGAGCTTTTGACTAATGCCTTGTAGTCTAGTAACAGTACTTCAAAAGTTACTAAGAAATGGTCGGATAAAGCAGGGTTATGCGGTTCGACTAATAGTTGCTCAATTTCAATACCATAAGTCAGAACAAGGCTTGAGAGTGTGATTATAACAGTGGGTTGGTTTATTTACACTCTGACGGAAACCAATAGAATCTAATATAGAGTTAAATGCAACAGTAAGGCTAATTTTATCATCGTCAACATGAATATTAAAGTCACCTACGATAATTACTTTATCTGTTTTAAGTACCAAAGTTGATAAAAACTCAGAGAATTCTGATAAGAATTCTGAATAAGGACCTGGTGCACGGTACACTGTAACAAATAAGATTGTCTGCACTATCAGTGGAAAATATATTTTCTCCCGCAGAGAATTACGGTCGCAGTTTGAAACACATTTATGTTGTAAATGTACACAAAACCAAACAAATGTCACATACATGCTTATACTTCTGGAACAAGGGTTATATCATCCGACGACCTCCAGCTCCTCATCTCCACCCAGTCCATCTCCGCTGCTACCCACTCCATCCTGACAAACTGCATCACTGAAATAAAATCAGAATCAGAGTACCTTTATTAGTCCCACGGAGCGGACATGTGCGTAGTTACAGCAGGAAAAAGAGCCACAGACAGCTTAATGTTACATATGTTAAATATTTGACATGCATTAAAAAAAACTAGGGGCTGTGCTGGTTGTATAGTCTGACCACTGGCTGGTAGGTGAACTGCAGCGGGTCCATTGATGGTCTCACAAGGGGCCGGAGGTGTCCAAGGACCGGCCTCTCCAGGGTCTTCATCAGCTGTGATGTCAGCGCCACCGGCCGGTAGCTGTTGAAATCCTTGGGGTGAGGGGTCTTTGGCACAGGTACCACACAGGACGTCTTCCACAGTTGTGGTACCCTCCCTTGCTTCAGGCTCAGGTTGAACAGAAGCTCCACAATCCCACACAGCTGGTCCGCACAGGATTTGAGGAGCCTCGAGCTGATGCCATCTGGACCCGCCGCCTTCCTCGCCTTACACTTCTGCAGCTCCCTCCTCACCTGGTTGGTTGTGAGGGACAAGGTGTCGTCAGCCGGTGGAGGGGAACCAGGGGCTGATGTGAGAGGTGTCTGTGAGCTGATGGCCGGGGGAGTAGAGGTGGGAGAGGGGACAGGGCCATTTCCAGGCAATGGAGACAATGGGGGGTGCAGCAGGGGGTAGGCGCATGACTGATCAAATCTGTTGAAGACGATATTGAAGTCGTTTGCCCACTGGCGGTCCTGTGAGTCTGGCTCTTTGTAGCCAGACATGGTTTTCAGGCCTCTCCAGACTCCGCTGACGTTCCTCTGCAGCAGCTGTTCCTCCATCCTCTTCCTGTAGCTGTTTTTCCCCTCTCTGATTTTCCACCTCAGCTCCCTCTGTACAGTCTTCAGCTCCTCTCTGTTGCCCGATCTGAAGGCCCTCTTTTTGTCCAGGAGATCCTGGCTCCAACTCAACTTCCTCAAACTCAACTGCGATAAATCTGAAATAATCATCATTGGCCCTAACAAGCCCAACATCGACGGTTTCCCAGTTCCAACCTCCCCTCACATCCGGAACCTAGGCATCATATTTGAGACAGATCACCAAGACAGCCTTCTTCCACCTCTAAAACATCGCCCGTCTACGTCTGTTGCCGTCTGGACTACTGCAACCGCCTCCTCTATGGTTCACCTTCAAAAACCATCAACAAACTCCAATACTCAGAACTCCACCGCCCGTCTACTCACTCACACCCGAATCTGTGACCACATCACCCTCATCACCTCATCAAGCTCCACTGGCTCCCCATCCACCAGAGAATTCAGTACAAGATCCTCCTCGACGTACAAAGCCCTCCATAACCTGGCCCCATCCCACCTGACTGACCTGCTCCACAGACACACTCCCACTCGCTCCCTCCGCTCTGCTGCTGCCAACCTCCTGTCCCCCCCATCCGGACCAACCTCAAGTCCTGGGGCGGTAGAGCCTTCTCCGTTGCTGCTCCTTTGGAACTCACTACCCCAACCCATCAGAGACTCCTCCTCCCTCACCGCATTCAATGTATTTTTCTTCTCTGTCAAAGCATCTTTGAGTTTTTACAAAAATGTCATGTAGTATTATTATTATTATTATTATTATTATTCATTTCCTAATTTTCTCAGCCTATAGAGTGGTGCAGTAACGTCATGTTTCTTTAGGCCGACCTAGTCAGCATCGCACGGGCTCCCTTGATTTAAAGCAATAGGATTTCCCCTTTTTTTTATTCGGAAGAAAGTCACATGCGCCTTTTTGGCAGTAATCAATTGTTATAACAATACCATATACAAATATCCTTATATCATATTAGTTCATTGAATGTAATTATAAAAAAAAAAAAATTAATAACCATTTTGCCAAATAGTTAATTGTTTAGCCATTTCCCGAAATAACCAATTGAAAATAAGCTACAGAGTCCATTGTGATCATATAACATATCAATATCACATTAGTTCACTGAATAACAATACATTACATTAAACCTGGCCTAATAACTGTTTGGCAATTCAACAAAGACTTTAGAACATTGGGAATGTCAAATATAGCAATATAA
>CALSBZ010004414.1:191600-201792 GCA_943591055.1 Gobionotothen gibberifrons
TTTGTGTGTGTGTGTATGTGTGTGTGTGTGTGTGTGTGTGTGTGTGTGTGTGTGTGTGTGTGGTTTACCTGCGTAGTTGAAAGAGGTGAGCACGTTAAATCCTTTAGTACTTTTTGTTAAATGCTGCTTCAGAGGCTTTCGCATTCGGACCTGAATTTCTCTCACATTCTTTTCGCAGTAATATTTAATGATTTGTGTGAATCTTATATTCCACCAGTAGTTGGGTGAGTCGAAGGGGGTATCATGCACCCCCCTGAAATATACTTCTAATCAGCTTTTCTAGATTGGAAAAATTGTGTAGAAAACGATTAGCTATGTTAAAAAGTTGACAAATTGTCCCACGTATATTTTTTTCCCAAATTAGTGTTTATTTACTCTAAAAATCGGGTTTCACTGTTTTTACACCTTTCACTATATCTCAGCCATTATTGCAGATAACTGAACAAATAAGGTATCCAGATCCATGTTTTGAGGGTCAAGGAACACAATAAAACTATTCTTAAAGTGATCACATGTGTCTGTGGCATGCTATTATGCTAATTAGTGCCGCCATTACAAGAAAATAGCATTTTAGTCTTGTACCAAGAAGGGTGTATTTTGCACCGACACAGAAATATACTTATAATCAGTGTTTCCTCAGTGGAAAAAGTATATAGAAAATGATGAGCTATGTTAAAATGTTGTCTGGATGTCCCACATGTCTTTTTTATGCAAATTAGTGTCACCATTACCAACAACGGAATGTTCACACTTTTCACTCTATCTCAGCCAATATTGCAGATAAATGAACAAATAATGTGTCTAGACCCATGTTTTGATGGTCAAAGATCACAATATACAACTATTCCCAAAGTGATCACATGTATCTGTGGCATGCTAGTATACAGCACTGGCAGTAGTGAACATTTCCACCTTTTTCCCTGCCAAAAACAAACAAGTAGCTGACTTGGCTACACACACATTCAACCTTCAAACAAACAAGGTAAGTAGCTAACTCAACTAGACTCATGTGTTTTGTATGTTTTATGTAGGTTTCTAGCTTAATTGTTGTTAACACATCATGTTGCAGCCCAAAGTAGGCTACACACTAGAACATGTGTTAGTGTTATTCTGCCCTGCAGAGGCTAACTGCAGTAAAATATGGTAAACTATTAGCTAGCTAACGTTAGCTAACTAACAAACAGTGACGTGAATGAGGGATAGCTAATGGTGTAGCTCGTTGAATAAAGCTATTAGCTAGGTAGTGCTATGTAGCTAGCTAGCTAGCTAGCTGTACAGCTAGCTAGGCTTAATGAACTCCTAAGCTAGTTAATGTTAATTAAAAAAGGCATTAATTCTAATGCAAAACTGCAGGGCAGTATTCTTAACCCGTTAAGCCCGATTGCCCCCGGTACCACAGCGTCCCAGGGCTTGTTAAAATGTAACAACCTATTAATGTTGTATACCCACTTAACAGGAAGAAACTAAGCTAACAGATGATAATAACCATTTTTACCTAAACCAAACATAATTCCAACACCAAGCGTCTAAATCAGCACTTAACGAACGCTAACGCCATATTAGCACATGACTGGCGATTTTTCGACTTCATGCTATCTGCACAACTGACATATCATATGAAAGCTGAGATTCATCAGATTCCATTGGTATAAGTCTCATCACTGTACGATAAAACTCACAGAACTAGCAGCCAGGAAAGAGGGTTTCCATCATTAAGGGGTAGTTTTCACTATAAATAATGTGTTTTTTTTAGGCGGGGATTAGAATACTTTTTTTTTTTACTATGTTTAACCTGAGTTTACTCTGACACAGCAATATTCTGACACTTCTACAGCCAACTCACAGGTGTATCCTTGCTTTGATACAAAATATTATTCATATATATATATATATATTCATAAAGTACTTGGTGTGAAAGCGCCTTTTAACTTGAATGGTGATTTCTATTTCATTTATCTGACAGTGACGTAGTAAGCCAGCATGCCCAAAAGAAAACGAAGTGTAGATCGTCCAGCCCACAAATGCTCGCCAAGTGTCTGCATCCTTCATGTGCCTGAAACACACCAGAAACACTCCCACCCTTGCACTTCACTCGCGCCGACCCAACGTTTAATGATGGCTCATCATTCACACCGCCTGCAGAGAATGACACAGTCTATGCAACTGAGATGCAAGTGTACTACATCTGGCTCTTTATCAGGTACATCGGAAGCAATGGAAAGCAGCCTGTGCTTGGACTAGGGGGCTTCACCTCTGCAACTGGTACTCCTCCACTCAGAAAATCAACAGTGGACTACTTCACGCCCATCCATCAACCAATCACTGACAATGCAGTTGTTCGTGAGCTACTGAAGCGTTCTATTGGCTCAGTGCCTGCTGACTGAATGTGGGGAAAACTAATGCTAGTTTAGGTGTGATAACTTTAAGCAGTTGGCTTTAGCCTATGAACTACAGTTCTACATGTTTTAATACAGACAGAACCTTAGCACTTTGAAAATGGAACTACTTCAGATCTTTAATCCTCATCATACTTCTCAGAGGCCCATATTGTTATGAATTGAGCTTTCTGGTTATATTTTTCGAATAGTTGGACATAGATTATGTGATGTTTGTATATGTCTAGACTAAATCATATTTGCAGTCCATCATGGTGAAGCTGGGAGGTTTGATCCAAACACAAGTCTTGGAGAATGCTTTAAATATGTATATGTTTTATATCTCACCCTGACTGTAAAAGAGTGAATGCCTTCTTCATCAGACACTTTTTTGTTCGTTGTCTCGCTTTCAGTTGGAAACAGATGAGTTTACAGCTAAATGAAACTACAAAAACGTTATTACCTTGGATACTCGGGGGGGCGTGTGGCGGGTTGTCCGTAGGTGTTGGGGTCAGGGGGTCACAGGTTCAAACCCCACTGCAGTCAGCATGTCGTTGTGTCCCTGAGACACTTCACCCCAAATTGCTGCTGTGGGGATTGCCCACAGTATTGAGAATGTAAGTCGCTTTGGATAAAAGCGTCTAACAAGTGACATGTAATGTAATACATGTTATTTGTGCAGAAAGCTTTTCTACTCAACAGAAACTACTTGTATTGTGTTCTGATGTCTCCCTCAACTGCTGCTTTGTTTTCCCAGGCTCTGGGGAATACATTGTTTCTCTCACTTCTCCAGAGCTCACTCACATGCTATGACTAACATCATAATGCCGAGTTAAATCCCACGATGGTAGAAGAAGTCTGTGCAGAGCACAGCATGGATCCTGAGATTACTCATCACGGTACAGTACGTTTCCAGGGTCCTGATATAATCCCTGCTGCAGCTGCTCTGAAGGAGAATAGTAATTATTATTGTATTAATCCCTGGAAGAATAACACAAAACAATGACTTGTTTTTTACACCCACACATACTGTAGGCCCGAAATATACACATAGACCAATGTAAATGACATTTTTAAAGAGAGATTTTAAAGGTTTTTTTTGTGGGGGAAATTACTCAAATCAGGTGTATGGTTCGACCAAGGATGGACTCCAATATGTAGACGGAATAACACATATTTTTACAATTAAAAGCGCGATAAAGAAAAAGTGACAGTTCTGTGTCCAAGAATTGTTCTTATTCAGTGAATAATAAACTTTTGAAAGTCCTTAAATCACCCTCAAATTTAAAATATACTTCCCTGACATGACTCCATATTTGTTGCTTAATATTTATGCAATAATGCAGAGCAGATATGCCTCAGTCCTTAGAGGGAAGCTCTGTTGTTAACCCAGACAAACATCATTATCTAAAACACCAGAAGGGCTTGTTTACACTCCAAAATTCTCATTTCAATATATTCATAAATGCAGAAATGTACACCCCTTTCCTTCTTTCAATTCTTATTTATACCCGTGACATTTTAGTAATTAACTTTTCATTCTAAGGCATGAACCAGATCAATTTGACGCAGTGTAAATTGGATGCTCGAGGCTCAGAAAAGCTCACCGGTGATGGACACTTTGACAGACACAAGTGTTTTAGTGGCTCACAGGGATGTGATAGCTTCATCAGTCTTTGCACAGTCAACATGGATTAGAAGAGGAGAACATGTACAGATCATTCTAGAAGGAAGGCAAGGCTGACTGTGGGAAATCAATACATACAATGACCTATGCAGCAGAGAAGTTGTCACAATCTTGGTTTATCTGTTTCCTGTTTTATTTTGAAAGGTTTTCCCCCTTTGACTCGTGTCGGTTTCTACTTCCTGCCTTTTACCTTTTCTCGGTCACGATCGGCTTTTTCCGTGAACAGCCACATTTTTACAATAGTACGGTTAAAGGTTGCCGTCGCCAGAAAAGGCAACTATATCTTTCCTTTTGTAAAGGCAGGTCCAGTGTATCGACCCGATAGTGCAGTGTTTCTCAAAGTGTGGTCTGCAGACCACTGGTGGTCCGTGAGCGCCCCCTAGTGGTCCTAGAGTACCTATTGGTACATTTCACATTGGAAATAAATCCATTTATTTATGTTTTCCGCACTCTCGCGGGAATATCTCCGCAATGGAGCAAGCTTTAATAGCATTTTTTTTTTTATCCATCAAATATTTATTGTTTTTGCTTAAATGCAGTTGAACAGTTTCCAATTTAAAATTAAAATAACAGAAGTACCTGAGCATCCTTTAAATACACTTCCAGAAAATGAGAAACACTGAAAGGGGTGTTTCTGCTACAGTGTGAAACCTGTAAATCAATAATTTTAAATATCATTGGAAGTAACATAGAGCCCACAATGGGTACAGGAAATGAGTCATAAAACAAGTAAAACTCAACAAGTGAACTTCTCAGAACTAACAATACTGGACAAAGTGTGGATAATTCTTATAATTCCCCCCAGTTATCAGGGTCTTTCTCCAAGAGCTTCTCCCAGTAATAGTCCATTTGAGCACTTGGCAGCCATTCATCATCACCCACCAGATGGACGATCTTGATGTTGCCTCTGGGGTCAGCACCTCCAGCACCAGGGAGACACACGCAGGGAAGAAAGTCATGAACACAAAGTAGTTGGCCAGGACCGACATGCAGCACATGATTTCCAGCTGCCGCACACCTGACATAGTTCCCACTCCTATCATTAGACACTCCACCAGGGCGTCCAGAGTGAAGGTAGGTCCCAGTACTGCCATGCCACGAGCAATGTTCTCCCTCACCTCATCCTGAGAACTAGAGCTTAAGGCGAACTTGGCGAGAGCGCATGCTTTGGAGAGCTCGACGAGAAGCAGGAAGAACGGCAAAGCCTCATTGAGGCCCGTGAGCTCTTTATCCAGGAAGTGAAGGACCACTGTGCTGAATACGAAGCTGGAGAATATGGTGAAAAGACCAGCAATGCCTAATATATATTTTGACCCCAGTTGTCTCAAGTTCTGGAACTGGAAGTAAATATAAACCATGGCGATGCAGCGTGTGATGGTCAGGATGATGATGTCACTGCTGAGGATTTGCTCCTCTGTTTTTGGGCGGTCAAAGTTCCAGCCACAGATTTGGTCGTTGCCAGTGAACATGTTCATGGACATCATACAGATAGTGAGGGTGACTGTGCCAACGATCACCTCCCAGGGGTGGGAGGCCACCAGGAGGCCGTGCATACGGAACGGACGGGTCAGCATGATGCAGCAGAGCTTCGGTGGTTGGAGAGTGATAGTTGAGACACTTAATAGCATTTTTACAAAAAAAAGCCCAGGCGAGCCTGGCTTAGACCTCAGAGGGTTCAACTTGGGCCTGCGACCATAGTTTTACTGTATTTTGTTTTGAAAATCCACAGCGGAGGTTTGTGTCGTATAGATGCGGTGTTTTTTGTATATCTCTCTGTAGCCAACAATCTGTGAGTCTGTCGGCTCGGACATAAACTCCGTAATAAATGTAGTCTACATTTCATAAGAGGTGTAAAACCTATGAGCATTTGAAATCGCATTTGAACGAAATGCTTATATAATCTGTAGTTGTATTTGTATTGTTGATTTAATGTGTGAACGAGGCGATGTAGAGAAGGTTAAGCTGTCTTTATTAGGCTGTAATGTGTTATGTACTGTTGGAGTGGTAAGCTGGCCTATTGTTTTTGGATATTTGGGGAGTTAGGTGGTCCGTGAGTGTTTTTTTATTGGTTAAGTGGTCCTGAGAAACACTGCTATAGTGTACCCTAAGGAGGTAATAAAGAAAATATGAAGCTCCTTTAATCATCTAAACTAAAGACTTCAAACAGCTCTTATCATGGTGGACAATTCTTGGTACTTCCGGGTCATTTCCCCTTAGGTAGGAGCCTCCCTGAGCAAAAATAGCTGCAACCAAGCAACTGCTAAAGCCTAGTGATGGTAAAAAATATGTGTCGCTGACATTTGAGAAATACTTCTAAAGAAGTTTAAATACGTAGCCAAGCTTATGTTTAGGACTAGGTCTGATGGGAGAGCTGTTTGCACTGGATTTGAAATGTTGGCCTCCGCTATTATCCACGTTTATATATTCCACCTAGGTACTTCCGGGTCATTTCCCCGAGTTAGGAGCCTTCCTAATAATAAAAAGACCATTCAACCCCAACCCTGGTTTTCTGTTTGTGTTTATTGGATCATGTAATGTCTTTGAACCTGTGGTCTGTTTGCCTCAACTTGTTTTGTTTTACTGCTTCAACACTCTACCTGGCTGGAGAGCGCAGATTGGAAATAACTTAACTTTCATACTTCACGGACCGTATGTGGATAGTACCAAGTTTGTTTTTGTGAATATAATTAGTTGAGATTTATTTCATACATTTATATAATAATCAGATAAACACATTTAAAATGAGTTAAAAGATTAAATAAAATGTATGAATGATTGTTTTTAAACCAAAGCGTTCTGGTCTCTGATGAGAGTGGTTGAAGCTTGAAAGGGTTTCCCAAGATACAGTACAACAATTGCTTATACACAAGACCCAGTAAAGAGTACAAATATGTAACATTGACTTTCGAGAAATACTTCCATAGATGCTTTAATGTGCTTAAAAAGCTTATATTGTGGGCAATGGAAGAGGGGTTTGCCTTGCCAATGTTTCACATGGCAAGGCTCCAATATTATCCTTGTTTACCAGCCTGAGACCCACAAAACCAATCAGTCTCTATCTCTATTGTTCCTTACCTCAGGGATGTAGTCACTCTAATGTTCTGACAACGTGTTGTAAAATGTAAAGTTATTCATAATCCGTTCAGATATTCTGGGATTCTTTTTGGCTGACTGAATGACTGTTTTCAGGTACAATACCTTACTGAGATCTAGTTCATAACGTACCCTTCTCCCTGGAGGCTGAAGGAAGACAACAGAACTCGTCTGATCCAAACTCTCAGAAGTTCTGCTTGTAGTTTAAAGTAGGCTGCCATAGCTGACTGCAGACATAAAGAAATTGAGAAATGACTTGGTTAAATTGGCATCTCTGCAGTATGGAATGCAGATTCTAAAAGAAACACGCAGGCAGAGATGGGAAGTTACTAAGTACATTTACTCAAGTACTGCACTTAAGTAAGATTTGTAGGTACTTCTACTTTAATTGAGTATTTCCATGCTATGTTATACATCTACTTAATACTTTTGAAATGTTACTTAAAGGAGGGGTAGGTACGTTTGAGAAACCGGCTCGAGATACACTTTTTGTTATATTCCATGGAATGCTCTTAACATCCCGATAGCAATGAATATCTGAAGTGCTTTGACAAAAAACCCATAACAAAATATCATCTGTGGAAGCTGTGGCGCTGTAAAAAGCACGACCAATCATCTGAGCCGGCCCGGCTAAAGTAACTGGATGGCCTACCTGCCTGTCAGCCTTCCATCTGTGCACAAACTTATCTCGTGCCCTCATTGGTCATGTGCGCGTTTGTGTGTGTTGGAGGAGGGGCTCTGTAAGGAAGTGGCAGATTTTTTCCGGCTGTGTATTTTCAAATTCTAGCGCACTCGAGCTGGTTTCTCCAAAATTACCTACCCCACCTTTAATACCTCATTCACACCAACGCAACTCCGGTTCAAGCTCTGTGCTAGAGCTTTTCAGGTTCAGAACCGGTTCTTCGGTTTAGCTCCGGCTCTTTTCACACCGCCCAGAGTCCGACTGGTGCTGCGTCATTGCGTCATCGTTTGGGTCATGACGTAACCGTTTGCGTGCCTGCTTCATAAAGCCAAGCCTCGCGGAAACCCCTCACAGCTCACACCGACAACAACAACAATGGCCGATTGTGCTCCAGCTTCCTCTGTACCTCTTCGGAAGACCAGATTCCCAGTAGGTAGCTGGTCTCTTCAGTGGACCACTGCTGCTTGTTAAGTTTCTCCATCGTTGTGTACAAACTGGATAAAACGCAGGCTTTTTGTTGTTGTTCAGGAGTTGATCCCGCCCCTTCCCCCGCCTCGACGTAAGCGGTGCTTTTGCTCTAGCCGGACAATTTTTTGGTGCTTGAAACGAACCGGATTCCGGAGCTAAGAGGCTGCTCCGCTGCGGTGTGAACAGGAAAACCCGGTGCTTTTCAAGCTCCAGCTCCGAACCAGCCCTGAAACACCGTTGGTGTGAATGAGGTATAAGTAAGATTTTGAATGCATGGCTTTTACTTCAAATTAAGAATTTTGACAACAATGTATTGGTACTTTTAATCAAGTAAATCATCTGAATATGGAATAACATCTCTCTAACATCACGTAACCAGAATCACCAATAGATACAGTAAAAATGATGAAACCAGAAAGCTGCAGCTGAGGATGATCCCAAGCCCTTTATGCCTGCTATGTAACCAACATTACAAATTACAAACAGTGCCGAAAGAGGCCAAAAAGCCATTGGGCGTTGCACCTGATTGAGGCTTAGCTGCACCTGACTGACAAAGTTATTTCTGCACTTGATAATAATGAATTTACTTGTAGCCTTTTCATCGACCTTTCAAAAGGGTTTGATACAGTAAATCCTTACATTTTATTGGAAGAGTTGCATGAATATGTTTTTCATGATTCTAGATACAAATGGTTGAGACATTATGTCTCTAACAGAAGACAGTTTGTTTGTGTTAAGGGCTACAACTCGAACAGGGCCAAACTCATCAGTGGGGTCCTGCAGGGGTCCATTCTTGGACCATTATTATTCCTTATATACATTAATGATTTGTCAAATATTTAAAATATTAAAAATGATGTTTGCTGATGACACAACCCTAGTTCTTTCTCATTTGATTTATTATGTAGGGAAGCTAATGCTGGTTTAATTGAACTGATTGGTTCAGATTAAATAAACTATCTTTAGATAAATAAACAAATCCAACTTTATTGTTTTTAGTGGCAAAACATCAAACTGCAAGGACTCATCAAAAATCACAATTCAGTCTGTTGAGATGCCTCAAGTCTCAAGTACAACATTCCTGGGAGTTATTGGGATAATTAAGACTTTATCTCACTATGGAAGAAAATGAGATAACCTCCTGTTCAACAGTCTGATAAACACAGACCTAATTAGAGCAGTTCTGTGCCCACACAGCACCAGGACCACCTGGTATTGTCAATCAATACACAAGGCTGTTTACTACCTGATACTACCCATGTGTCACAATTCACTCTTTGTTCTATCAGATAGGTGTTAGGGCCATATGTCCAATAAGATAAAGTCTTAAATAACAACATCATTTTGTACTATTCAGCAATAAGTCACCTAACAGCCAAAGAGGTTCTTTATACAAACAGATGGAAGCCTAAAACCCTTTTTGGACATATCCAAAGTAAACAATGTTAATTAAATTGGCCACAATGTTTGTAGGAATTTTCTTAAAACACAAGAGTAAGCAAAAAACAGCTTGTATCTTGATGAAGTACACTTTAGTTGTGTTTATCAGAAGCCTAGTGTAAAAAGTAGAAGCAGCACAGTAACAAAAGTAGCAAGCTGATTCAGTTATGCCAGGAGCACTGTGATTTATACCTAAAGTTTGTAAGAGTTTCTTCAAGGAACTTTTTATTCTGTTGTAATTTTAGGGGTCCAGAAGCGGCAGTGTTTGAGAGCAGTGAAATTATTTTAAAGACTTGACATTTAACTACAGCAGTGTCTGACAGTCTGCATCGTTCAGTCCTGGTTATGGTTCCCCCATGGTTGCCTTCCCTCAAGCGGGTGCATTAATACGGCCTGGGCCTTGTTGGAGCACCACCTAGTGGATGGTTGAAGGTTTTGAATCTGCTC
>CALSBZ010004414.1:206792-226436 GCA_943591055.1 Gobionotothen gibberifrons
ACCCCCAAACCGAGGTATGAACCGAACCGTGACTTCTGTGAACCGTTCATCTGACACATCTCATGACGCATCTATGACGCGCCGCAACGATAGACTAGAGCAGAAAATACATCACATAACGTTAGCATTTCGAAAATGTTAGCGTGGCTTAATAATAGTGCGAAAGGACAGCGGTTGTCGACAAGGATTCCCTCTCTCCTTTCCTGCTGAAAGATGGTGAGTGTACTCAGGGACGAGGAGTCATTTAACCAGCCGCCAGTAGGAGTCAGGCTGTACTTTCTTTTATATCCATAAAGAAAAAGTAAATCTGTTTACAGTTGTTTCATATGGATGTTGAGAGGTATCCATATATGTTTCCATATATCTCACCAGATTGATGCATCTAACTTCAATATTTAAAAATAAATCTTCCCAGGGGAGCATGCCCCCGGACCCCCCTAGAGGGTGTCAGGTCCACTCCCCACTTATAAAAATAGCACTTTACCCCTACACCCCCTCTAATCTCAGATGCACCCTGAGTCATTTTGTTTAAGTACAGTGAGCCTTTCTAAAATATACAGTAAAGAGACAAACCCACCAGCATTATAGGATATACTATGACTTTGAGCCAAATACTTGTTTTTGGGCTGTATAAATAAATTGACTTGAAACAGTTGCTGATTTAGAGTACTGGCACCTTTTGTATTCCAATTCAAGCACTGCCTGTAGTGTGGTACATAGGTTTGTGTGCATGTAAATGGTCTGCAAAGGTTAAAATCCCTGTGTTCCCTCTGGAGAGACTGACACATAAATACATATTTCCCTTTTGCTTTCCATGAAGTTCCTGGAGGTATCTCATCAGTTTAAAAATCAACAATGCTAGGCTATAGACGTCCTGAATTGACTTCAGTATTGAGCTGAGTTACGAACTTGAAATTAATATTGACCCTGTCCAACTTTTGCTAAGGAATCAAATGAACACATTTTCAAAAAACGCTTTGAAAAGAAAGTATAAGAAGAGGTGAGGGACTGAGGGGGGTAGCAATGTGCTGGGATTGAAAAATAAAAAAACTGAAAGATGTGGAAAGATTAAAAGATTGAGAAATAGAAGAGGAGAAAAATAGGATTGTCAGTAATAGAAGAGGGGGATACCAGCAGAGAAAGTGTCTTTACTCTCCGCCTGAGAGAGTAATCGATAGTTGCCCCTCTGACTGGATGACCATCGCTGAAATAAGCTCATAGCGCTGAGAGAAACAGATAGAGGAGGAGAGCAAAGATACTTTATAGAAATACCTGAAAGAGAGAAAGATGGACTTAAAGAAAGGTGTAAAAAAAACTAAACAATAGACCCAGTAATAGAGAGACTTGGTGCCAGGAGACATCTTATTTATAAAGTGTGAAAGAGAAAAGCTGGTCAAATATGAGAGGTATCAAAAATGTTTCCACACAGTTGCCTCTTTCAAAACCAATTAATTATCCCTCTCATTAGCACTGAGACTTAATTACTCAGAACTCATGTCTGCCAACAAGTTGCATTTGGCAGCACTTCATCCTGCTTTTATGATACAAAAACGGATGCACATGATTTAATTCTCATCAAACAGCGTGTTGGCTTTAAAAGGGGCGGTTATTGGCTCTTGTAGCGATAGCAAACAAAGAAGAGTATCTTCATCTTTGGCTTCATGAGATACAGTATGTAGCGCTTAAGGCTGAATACATAAGCACATACATAATGTACTAGGGCTGCACGATATTGCAAAAAACTGACATTGCGATATTTTTCCCCCCTGCGATATATGTTGCGTTTTAACTATATTTAACCGGATGAAGGATTTTAGTCACGGACGTCTGGATCTTAACTGGTTGACTCATCATACCTTAAATCATGATCTAACATGTCATGATAATGCATGTTACTTACCCTCAAATAAGGGGGTTCATCTGTGAATGAAGAAGAGAAGAACCTTTTTGTATCCAAAATAGTTCCAGATGTTGCTTTTCTTTTTGGAAGTAAATCTTCATTCTCGCCGGTGTTGTCCTCCTGTTCCTTTTTACCGGTGTTTTGATGGTCTGCAAACTAGCGGGGCGGGGCCTGCTGTGATCTGATCAAGAATGATTGTGATTGGTGGTTTTCTGTGCATGCAGAGCCTGCATGTCACTCACTCAAGTACCCCTGACTTTAGCAAGCAGCAAAAATAATTGTAACATGACGTGTTTGAGTTAATTTACCTACTTAATATCGCACGTCCTAAAAAAAAATTAACAAAGAAGTGTGGTTGTGCTTGGGTTGAGGCTGCTGCATCAGGCACTGGTAAGCCGTGCAATACAATTCAAGAAGTCCAGTCTGTCTATTAGATCTATGAGCATTCAGACTTATCAGAAACCAAAGCTATATAATATACTCCAGATTGATTATTCATTATTAGCAGTAACTAAACTCTGTATACTGTAAGGGCGTGTGTCGTAACCTGTTGTTCCCGCCTTCTAAATACTCTAGCACAGGGGTGTCCAAACCTTTCACTGAGGGCCAAATCAAATCAAATCAATCAAATCAAGTTTTATTTATATAGCACATTTATAAGCGATTTTTGGTCGAGCCAAAGTGCTGTACAGAATAAAAATAGCCTACAGTAGGGGCACTTTACATCAAATACAACAGCACAGATTGTTCGGAGTATCAATATGATAAAAACTACACCCTCTGTCCTTAGACCCTCACATCGTACAAGGCCACATACAGAAACATATACGAAGGACTGGGCCCCTCACTAGAGGTGAGGTATACTGCCTCATAAGTTAAGTTAGGAAGTTAGCAAAATCAATCAAATGTGGGTTCATTATTTTTGATACTTCAAAAAAAAGTTTTAAACAGTTCTCATAGGGTTCATTTATTGTGTTGGCAGCTCATTCTTTAAAACAGAAGCCTCAGATCTCTTATAATATGAGGAAATACGAAGGGTATATTTTAAGCTTGTTATGTTAATAAGTTATTGGGCTTTTTTATCAACTTTGTCAGAGACTTGAAGCTTTGTTAGATTTGTTAGAAAATGTTTTGAACTTGAATTGACTGAATGTATTAGTAAAGTGGGCTTACTAACACATTACTTCTGTGTAATGTATTTCTAAGTATATATTATATTTAAGTACAATATAAGACAGGCACAAGTTTCATTTGTGGGCCATGTTTCATTATACTTTTTGAATTTGCTGAGGGCCGATTAAAAATGGTGTCGGAGGAAAAACTCGGACTAGGCTAGTTGAAAAAGTCCGGACCTCCCTCCCAACATTATAACTTATTCTTATTCTTCGTGATTTACAATTCTAATGGGTTCTGAAGAAATCGCTGGAGGCAGTCAGAGTTTGGTGCAATAGAACTTTTATTACGTCAAAAGACATAAATCAAAGAGCGAGCAGACCCCGGGATCATACTGCTGAACAAACGTTGTACTCGCACCTTTATAGTGAGCCTTCTCGTCCCTTATTGGTTGACCCTTGCGAAGTTTGGCAGATGTTTGCATTTATACTTCCGTACACGTGCCCTGGAGGCGTTCCGTCGCATTGACCGCTGCTTGACCTTCACCAAAGTTCACTATCAAGTGAGGGAAGTTTTACCACTGGTCTCTTTCCCAGTTGTAACCTCGCATCTCATTAGCCTCAGGCACTGTGAATAATAATTAACCTTAACCTACAAGTGGCCCCTTCGTTCAACCTGACACACACATATACATACACATACACATACATGCTCAGAGCGAGAGAGTGGGCCCCTTATACAGACATGCGCACTAGCCTTAGCAGCAGAGTCCGCTACTCTTCTCCACATGAAGTTACACACTCATTCTATTTCAATCAGGGGAGACGTGATGTATGAAATACATGTTTATTACCGGGACACGTAATATGAATGAATAGTGATTGACAGATTGTAACAAGTGAATGAAATGATGTTTGGCGATTAGGCCCCGGTTTGCAGGATGATCATTCAGGAGGGGAAAAACCGCTCCGATGAACCCTCCCGGGATCTAGACACTGGTGGTGGTGATAAGTAGTTCGGTCCGGTCTGAAGGGAGAGGGTTTTAGCTTGGCCCTGTATGAGGAGGCAGGAGGCGAAGGGGTGGAGGAGGGTTGCGCGTTGTCACCTGAAATGACAGCTGACGGAGAGGGAAGAGCAGATTTAAAGGGGTTAGCGGGTGCAATGATAGGCTTGTGAAAATGGGGGGAAGTGATTGGTTAGCTGGGGAGTGACGCCCCCGATCACTTATTGAGAGGGGGGAGAATATTGAAATGACGTGTAACAGACAGAGGATATTGGTCTTCCTGGTTGAACTTGCGCTGAGCTTCATTAGTATACTGTATTATACCAAGCATTATAGCACTATACTGTGAACACTCAGCATTCCCCATTATGTTCTAATAATGAGCATTTCTTCAAGAAAAGTTATACTACAACATTTAGATAATAAGAGGGAAATGTTTGTATTTTGCCTCCTGCATATGGCCAGACATTCTGCAGATCCTTCTCTTTGATTTTATTAGTGGGGGAATTGGCTGCAAGGAGGTTGCAGTGAGGGCACATCGTGGCTCTGGCTTACAACCCGCATATTGTTTTTGCGGCTTTGGACATTTTGTATTTTTATGATTTCTTTACATTAATAGACAGCACCCCTTGCTAGTTTACTGGTGCCGTAAAGGTTACATTGTATGTAAAAATTCGATTTTTCAAAAATAAAGTCTATATAAAAATGAACAAACTGGGAAGAGTGTGAAATAATGACCTGCACCACAGTCTGAGGTGTGAAAGTCTGCTCCACACAGGGCTCTGATAGCTTTTTTACACCTCCACCAACATGCCATCTCCTCTCCTATACCTCTTCCTCTCTTCACTCGCCTCCCAAAGAAAGCCATAGAGGAGCTCGATCCGCTTTGCAGTCATGCTTTACAGCGGGGGGGCAGGACCCTGTGTGAACTCCAAATGTGGGCATACACTGTCAGGCTGGAGAGCCGGTTCAACAATGACTCAGCATCCATGGCGGGCGGCCAACACAATCTCAGGCTACAAGGAAAGAGCATTCCTAGAACAACCCCCCCCCCCCCTCCTTCAGAAGTTTCAACAACAAGAGTCCCATGTCAGTCAGAGCCGGGGACACAATATACTTTCAATGCAATGGACCACTGCACCACGAAGCTCGGTTGCTCCTGTCTTTAGCCGGACTCTCAGCCGGTCTCGAGTAAAACCTGAGATCTACACGACTGTTGGCGGTAAAGTTATTGTGGAGGATGAGCTACTTAACTTCCTTGCAGCGGAGGCTGTGGCTAAGTGGATAGTGTGCTGGACTTTGAATCAGAGGGTAGTAAGTTTGAGTCCCACTGCAGTCAGCATGTCGTTGTGTCCCTGACACACTTCACCCCAAATGGCTCCTGTGGGGATTGTCCACAGTATTGGATGTATGAAAGTTGCTTTGGATAAAAGCGTCTAACAAGTGACATGTAATGTAATGTAATTAAGACATTAAGCCAGGATGAGAGGGGAAAGGAAAGACATCAACAATATAAAACAGTTGCCTTAAAGCAGTGACCACCAACTCGCGGCCCGCGGGCCACATCCGGCCCGCCAGACATTCTCATCTGGCCCGTGTTCGCCCCCCACTCATTTTTTTTTTTACAACGTCTCGTGAGTAATGTGCAGTACCGGAGTCCAACAGAGAGGCAGCAGCTGCGGGACAGTAGACTGCGTAGCCTTCCCTGCCCTGAAGAAGAAGTGTTCCTTCGTTTGTTGTTATGTTTTGCTATTTTAAAAACAAAACGTAAAAACAAAAAACAACACCGGTTTCTAGTTTTCCCATTCGGTTTTGAAACGGAAAAACCAAAGAACGAACCATACACGGATTATGTTTGTTCTCCCTATTAAAGCCGTGCCCAACAACATGAGGTGGACATATTTTAATATGGAATTCTCCCATTTACCGACCCAGTTCGAACTGCAGGTAAGTGTTATAAATATATCTGTCAGCTTATTATTCGGGAGTTGCCTGGCCAGCCCGATGCATGAGTCTGTGATTGCTTCTCGGGTTGTGCAGTTACCTACAGGTGAAAATACAACCAATCTCATCTTTGATTAATAGAATGCGGCTTGTTCAAAATCTTTATTCAAGAAAGGGGACTACAAACGTATAGTCATTTTACATTTTGTTTTATTTAACTAACTAAAACTTCTCCATAAAAAAGAAGGTAGTTGTTTACATTGCCAACACAGTAACATTACTTGAAAATAAATAAACACAGGCCTATAGCACATTTGCAAATTTAAATGACAGACACGTCTTAAACATGTTACCAGTCGAACAGAACCTCAAAAATAAAGCGGCAAGTCTCCATTTAACAATGTCTTGGCTACACTAGCCTGAATAAAACAGACATACTATGGCTGAATAACTCACATCTGGTAGTGTAATGCGAGAAGTTACATTTCCCCTCTGATACCAACCTCTTAATGTCGGGCTGGACAGCTGTTAGGCTTATACGCAAGCAGTCCTCCAAAGACAGGTGAGACAGTCGGTTCCTTTCATTTGCTTTGATATTGTTCATTTTTGAGAACCCAGATTCACATGTGTATGTTGACCCAAACATGGTGAGCACATACATAGCCAGCGTCTTCAGTGTCCCATAGTCTTGGGGACAAGACACCTCAAAGTGCTCAAGCTTTTAGCACCCCGGAGAGCAGCTTGCATCTTGCTGGAGGCCTGCATGTCAATGAGTTGAATCTGAATCGCCGCTTCATCCAACTGCAGCAGCTTCTTCGCATTAGCGGAGAATTCTCCACCTTGGCTGATCGAGAATGGGTCACGCACAAATTCGAGGACATCTCTGCACTGAAAAAAGTGCAACGACCGTGTCATTTAATCAAAGTACATTTTTAAATTGATCTAATTAAGAATCATGGTTTCCGTTTTGGACATGATTTTTTCCGTTTGCCCAGAAGCAAAACACACCCTGAAATAACTTAAAAACAATATTTAACCTAAATCGTTATTTTCACTTCAAAGCATGTCACATGACCACGTGACGTACAAAGCAAGGTGACTTCAAGATTTGCTGCAGCCGCCATTACACCGCTACCCACTGTCTGTGAGAGTGTCTGATCCAAAAACACTTTTACATAAGGTAAGGATTTGAAATGGTTGCTTTTTTTGTTTTAAACTATGTTTAAATGTTTATCCATTTAGTGTCGTGTCAAGATAAACAACTAATTTACCATCTGTCTTTGTATTTGGCTATGTGTTAGCTAGCAACGTTTAACCACGTGTAACCATTTTTTAAGGATGGCTTAACCAGATAATTTTCATACATTTATCATGCAAGTGGCGATTTTTTGTTGTGTCGGTTTGACTAGTGAAAAGTTTAAATAGTTGCAATTGTTATATTGGTTTCACATAAGGTATTTTATATGGGGCTATGCAAGTTTAGCTACGTGCTAGCTAATTTTTAAGCTGTTAAACCAGGTCATTTTGAATGCGTGCTCCGCTCATAAAAAAACCCCGCAGCATATTAAATACACTAACAGCCAGCCAGACCCCAGCCAGCGTTAGAGATGTTTATACTTTTGGCGAGCCGTTATTAAAGCTCCGGGACCGCTATAGTTATGTGGCTGAAGGCGTGTCTCTGCTCTGCAGCAACCCGTACTCGGACCACGCCGCTCCGGAGAGGGGACTGTAAACAGTGCTGAAACAACCCGAATCTCCTTGTAACACGCTGCCCGTCTTGTTGACCATGCTTTGAGGGTGAGGGTGTGTGATTTATGCTGGGTTAAGATTGTTTAAATATTGTTAAAAAAAGATTGTTTAAATACACCTTATTTATTTATTTCCTTTGTGTTTACAGGTTTGCTGTTTCCACTGAAGGTCACAATGTATGCTGATTTGGTAAGTTCCAAAATGAACTGCAAGTAGTTTTCATGTACGTATAAAAAGGATTGATAACCCCAAAATGGAGACTTACGGCCCGTACACACTAGGGATGCCAGAAACGGACCATGATCAAAATCGGACAGCCCTGGCGAATATTAATCGATTATTCGCCGCCGCCGCCGCGCACCCCCCTCCTCCCGAGAGGAAAAAAAAAGTTTTTTAACGGCTACATTTTTTTATTCATTTGCACTTGTCAGTTTGAAGTAGATCCACGAGGAACTCTTCTTTCAACGTACCGCTTTGTTCATCTTTAGTTGTGTTGTAAACAAAACACAGTATTGTATTGATGTACATTAAAGTTTTTGCTTTGTAATAAAAGAAAATATGTTAAGCTATAATAAAAAATATTGCCTGCAACAAAATGAAGTATTTTTTTTTATTTGGTTTCACAAACTTAAAAACTCTACTTAGATCTAATATAAATATGAGGTTAGTCCAAAAGGAAAAATTAAGTTATAACAAAGTAATAAATGTTGTGCGGTCTTCAGAATGAATCACCTTATTACTTTGAGTGAATGTAAATATATATCTTAGACGGAAGCAATATTTTTTCCTTGACTCAAATAAATTTTTTTAGGTCAAAAAATTAAGTTGGAATAAACTAAAAAAATTAGGTGTAACAAATTAGCGAATTTTTTTTAAGTTAGTCCAAAGTATACATTTTTTCAGTGTGGTTATGGCAAAGTCATCAAATCTTGTAGAGAAGTTTTCCCTCAGCTGTGTCATGAATTGCTTCATATTATGATTGACGTTGCTCTCCCCCACTGTCTTCAGTGTGTTGAAGTGCAGCAGTTTCGGTAACACTTTACGGTAAGGGTACATGAATCATCATGAAGCATGACTTAATGCATGAAAAAGCATGAATTCATTCATGTAGTACTCATGTAGTACCTCATGAACAATCAGTAATGTACAGGTATTAATGGTATATCATGCATGACTTAATGCATATAGTTTTTATAACTATAATGATCATATAAACGTGTGCCTCGGAAATAATTGTTTACATTAATGGTGACCAAAACATTTGAGACCCACTGAGATAAAACTGAGAGAGTCCTTTAGTTCACTGAGTCTCTCAGTCTGACAGGAGAGGACTCTCCTCCACTTTGTTGTTGAAAAAACTCCTTATATCCGTTAGTGTAGCTCGCTAGCACCATAAGCTAACAACAACGATCTCCGGTACCGGTGCGCTCTCTCTCTCTCGCTCGCGCACACAAAATGGCTCGTTCCACACACACACAGAGCCGAGCTTTAATGAAACACAGAGACCCAGACATAATAGTACTGCATCATATTATTTTCGAATCAATAATTTTTAAAATTATGATTTTTTTTTCTTTTCTAATAATCATTTTTCCTCCTGGTCTCTCGCGCCCCCCCTGGCATGCCTCGGGGCGCGCCCCCCACTTTGAGAACCACTGCTTTAACGGCAGATCTTTATGAAGAAGACATGAACATCATTAATAACTCCTAAGTCATGATGATTGAGATACCTTAGTTGATGCATTAATTAAGGTATTGTTCCTGCATTAAGTCATGCATGAGATACCATTAATACATGTACATTACTGATTGTTCATGAGGTACTACATGAGTACTACATGAATGAATTCATGCCTTTTCATGCATTAAGTCATGCATGAATTCATGATGATTCATGTACCCTTACCGTAAAGTGTTACCGCAGTTTCCCTGATATCAAATCTGCGTTGAACAGATCCAGTTTCCTCCGAAAGGCATTTCCACCAAATTCACCACGGATTTTTCTTTGCCTTTGTAGTTGCAGATTGAGTTCATTCAAATGTGAAAATATGTCTGCTAAAAATGCGACGTTGCACATGTATGTATGAGTTCAATGAAACGCTCCAAGGCTTTACCTTTGCTCAGCCAGCACACGTCATTGTGGAGTAAGAGGTCATCGCGGAGTAAGAGGTCATCGCGGGTAGCATCCGATTCCAGCACGAATTTGCGGAAGAGGCGATGTTGGGTACTTGAATTCCCTCTTATGAAGTTAATTATTTTCATTGTTTTGTCCATGACATCTTTCAAATCCCCGCTTAGCTTGGCGCACAGCACGCTTTGGCGGATCAGACAGTGAAGGGCATTTGTCTTTGGAGCAACATTTTTAAATTTGCTCACTATACCCCTGTTTTTGCCGACCATGGCACCATCTGTCACAATTAAGTTGACTTTCTGTAATAACAGGCCATGTTTTTTAAATAGCTCCTCCACTTTCTCAAAGATGATTTCCCCAGTGGTATTACCTTCCAGTGGAATCAACAGCTCTTCTTTCAAATCTTTTCCATCCAAGTATCTGACAAAGACGGACAACTGCGATATATCAGTGGTGTCAGTGGATTCGTCAATAGCCATAGATATATGTTCAGCTTTCTTGACCTCATCAAGTACAAGTCGCTGAACATCCTCTGCCAACACATGAACCCGGCGGGTGGTAGTCGACATAAACAATGTCCTGATTTTAAATTGTCTGATATTAATCTTAGTGTCTGTAATAAGTTAAAATATCTTGGACACTTTATTACAGAACAAATGACAGATGATGAAGATATTTATAGGCAATGCCGCATGATGTATGCACAAGCAAACATTCTCCTACGTAACTTTAGTGCATGTACAGATGGAGTGAAGATGTCTCTGTTCAGAGCATATTGCACACCGCTCTATACGGCACATTTGTGGTCAAACTACAGAAAAGCAAGTTTACGGAAACTTCAAGTCTTATAATGATGCCATGAGAATATTGCTGAAGAGACCTCCATGGTCTAGTGCAGTGGTCGCCAACCAGTCGAGTGTGGTGCGGGTAGATCGCGGACCATTACAAAAAAAAAGTAACAAAAGAAAAATAATAATGTTTGAAAAACAAGTTTTTAGATGTAAACCTATCATCCACCACCCCGTTAGCAGGTGCCACTTGTCAAAGAATATTTCTGTCTTTACTCCTAGATATTTAACCTTTTCTGTGTGTTGACGTTTACGATCAACCCGGAGCCTGTTATCTCTCTTAAGGAATGGGAGGCTCCAGCTATCTTGATAAACCAGTTCAACTCTCGGTCACGAAATGGTTTACGGCTGTGGGAACACTGGCTTCCAGGCCATTAAGGGTCAGACGCAAATGATTCAGGGTGCCCAGCTGTTTAGTCTATATCCCCAAATATGTTGTTTACTCTCGCTGAACTAGTTAAAAGGTCTATCCAGAGAATGGCTGGGCAGAATTGACATGGCAACCCACCCGTGCAGTCAGAACCTTTTGCTGCTGTGACTTGTGATATGAATTCTCCGGCCGTAGACTTGTAA
This sequence comes from Gobionotothen gibberifrons, assembly GCA_943591055.1. Classification (NCBI taxonomy): domain Eukaryota; kingdom Metazoa; phylum Chordata; class Actinopteri; order Perciformes; family Nototheniidae; genus Gobionotothen; species Gobionotothen gibberifrons. The sequence goes on from CALSBZ010004414.1 coordinate 218,054, forward strand.
TAAACTATCAGTGTTTGACATCAAAGCTCCAACTCTCCTCGTGTCTCTCTGAGTCCTGACTCTCCATTGCTGCAGAAGTTTCCCTTACACGACTTGATAGACGTATATTTGAGACATTCCCTGTCGCTCCCGAAAATAGAGAGAGAGAGAGAGAGAGAGAGAGAGAGCCTTCTTGTATTTTTGTTGTTAGCATCTGGTATTCTTTGTTTCAACAACAAGGTGGAGGAGAGTCCTCTCCTGTCAGACTGAGAGGCTGATAACCTTAGCTCAGGTGAGATAAATGACTCTCTGAGTGTTTAGATAGTTAACTTAGTCTAAGTTATCTCTGTGGGTCTCAAACGGTTCGGTCACCATTTATTGATTAGTAAAATATGCATGAATAACTTGTTGAGAGCTAAAACTAGTCTTTGCTGCTGCCTCAAAGAGGAGAGGAGGGAGAGGAGCAGGGGGGAGAGGAGGGAGACAGGAGAGGCTGATTCAGGAGCCCAGACACACTCACAACTATAAATGAACCAAAAATAAATAAATAAACAACTTTATTTTTTTCTCATATTGGATATGGTATGTTATTGGTTATGGCCATGTTCTTATGATTTTATGATTATTTAAATCTATACAGTTCTGTTTCATATGGGTGTTTCCATAGATCTAGTCTCTGTCACAGTTCTGCTTTTCTTTCTCACCTATTTTCTGCAATTACATTCCTGAGTCACCTGGTAGCCACACCTTGGCTGCGTTTCACTTCGGTTAAATGGATTCCTTGCGTCCCTCACTTGCGTCGTTTCCCTGTGACTAGTCCCTCCCACCAGGGAAGCAAGGAGGGACGCAAGGAAACCACGAGAAGCAGGGAAATGAGTTTTAAGAACAATGAGACGTCCTTTCCTCCGGAGCGTCACGTGAAGCGTCGTCCGTTTGTGATGACGCTGCACAGCTGATCGTCTGACAGCAGCCAGATCTGTCCCCGTTATTTCCACAAACCCCCCTGCCTCTGTTCGTACACATGTACTGACACAAACATTTGCAGAGCTCTCAAGTCTCACGCATTTGGCGTGAGACACACGCATTTCACTCCATTCACACGCTCACACGCCACACCTTGTATTTCTCACGCAGAGATTTCTTTCCATGGTACCGCCCACCAAGTTGCGGCGCAATTTTGTAAACAAACTAGTACAGAATCACTGTAGCCACGCAAATGCGTCCATGATGTATTTTCGATCTTTCCAATCGAGACGAGATCTCTCTCTCCCCCTCTGTGTGCGAGGGGGCGGGGCAGTTTACACACATGCAGCTGCTACATGCATGCAACACACGGCGGAGTTGGACGCGCTCCGTGGTGTGGTTAAACTTTACCCGTCTCGAGGTGGAAAATGCTCGTTGCCAAAAGTGCAATAAGAGTTTAGCATGTAAGGGCGGTAACACGAGCAATTTGTCTAAACATTTAGCAAAAGTGCTCCACATCCAGACGGAGAAATGCACCGGGTTCGACTGTCTTTCTAGCAGCTCTGCAAAAACTGCCACCAACACTTACAACAACAAAAACTGACACACACACACACACATCCCTTCACTAAGAATGAAATAAATATGTTTTTATTTGTATGAATGTATGTGTCATTTATCAGATAAGACCACCGTCCCCACCCAAAGCCCCGCCGCTGCCAAAATCTCACTCTGAACTCTGTTCAAAACTTGAGAGCCCTGCATTTGTATCATCTGTTGTAGACCCAAATAAATAAAATCAAATAAGAACTCATTCTCAAAAAAGATAAACGCACACTGTGTTTGTTTGTGTGCATGTAGCACATTAATATTTTAATATCACTTAATGACTGACTGAATGGAAATGACAATAAATGAAAATGTAAAACGAAAAAAGCGATCATGAAAATGTTTCCAAAAAATGAATTAAAAGATTTTTGTCCACTTTGTTGTTCAGATATATCACATATTTGTAACTAAATGATGCATTAATTGAAACAAAACACAGTATAGACTGAGGAGTGACTCCCGTGAGGTTCATGTATTTTCTTCACTCCGCTGGGAAACTGCTCTCATGTCAAGAAGCATCAGATCAGTGCATGCACTGCATCGTCCAATCAGTGAGCGATACACAGTAAAGGGGCGGGCCGAGTGTCTGAGGATTTCATCGAAGGATGGTCTGGTGGTTCCTCGATTATAGCTCCTCCATTATCGCTCCTCGCAGACAAATCAACTTCCGGTGAGACCGAGACCGAGGAGCGAGGAAATGAAAAATAAGAGAAGTGAAACGCAGCCCTTGTCTCTCTCTCACTCTGTTACACCCATCAGCTCCATTTAGTATTTAAGGCCACTTCACCTTCACCTCAGTGCCAGATCGTACTTTGCACTATGCCAGTCTTTCCCGTATTTACCTCCAGATTGCTCTCCCGGTTTCGACCCTGCCTGTCCCTGACCATCCTGCCTCGTCTGTTTCCTGACCCTGCCTGTACTCGGATTATTCTGCCTTGCCTGCTCCCTGACCGGTTCTGTACCTGCGACTCCCGTCTTGCCTTCTCCTGGACCCCTCGCCTGTCCCCGACCAGCCCTTTGCCTACTATCTGCCGTGTTGTCTCCTACCAGCCTATTGCCTACAATAAAGCTGGTTACCGACTATCCCTGGTTTCCCGTGTGTTGCACTTTGGTTCTCAGCTCGTTTGTGACAGTCTCTTTATTTCCCCCTCAAAATGCACCAGATTGATACATTTAACTCCAAAAAAAAATAAAAAATCAGCAACGCTGTAAATATTCACAAATAAATCCAGCAAAATGGCACAAAAAGAAACTGGTAGTGGCCTGGCTGGGTGTATAATTCCCGGCCTGACTTATTGTCCCAGTCCGGCCCTGGTGAGCGCGTACTTTGGATCCACTTACCTCTGTGAAATGGCTTTTTCACAGATGAAAATAATCGAGTCAAAGTACAGGAACCGCCTTACTGACAGGCACCTGACGGACTGCCTCAGACTGGCTGTCTGTAGCTATGAGCCAGACTACAAAGCCCTCACAGACAGCGTTCAGTCGCAGCCAGCACACTGACTTCCATTAACAGGGCTGTTTTGCCCCATATCATTCGGGAGGGGGAAAACCGAGCCGATAAAACCCCCCTGGGGTCTAGACACTGGTGGTGGTGGAGGCATGAAGGGATTGATGGAGGTTTGAAGAAGAGTTGTTTAAGCTTGACGTGAACCCTGGATTTGGAAGGAAGGAAGGAAGGAAGGGGTGGAGGAGGGCTGCGTCGAGTCACCTGACATGGCAGCTGGCAGGGAGGAAGGGAGAGAGCAGATTTAAAGGTTTGACGATGTTCTATGATTGGCTTCTGGAAATAGAAACAAAAGTGATAGCTTTAGCTGGGGAGTGACCCCCCCGATCGCTGATTGGAAGGGTGAGCTTAGTGAAATGGAAATATGTGAATGACAGGATATAAAGACAGTCTTCCTGGTTGAACTTGCGCTGAGCTCCATTTCCACATCACATTTTCCCTTCTACAATCCCATGACATTGTAAACTATTTTGTATTACATTTCACGCATTAAATGGAATGAGCCACTTGGAAACAGTTTGCTTACAAGAAACACAATGAAGATATGAAACCAATACATGTGACACAATGAAAAGAAAAAAAGAACATATATTTGTTCTATTTTGATCTTTCATGCTAATGAATAACCATATTGATTCAAGTACTTAATAATGAAAGTATATTGTATCCTGAGGTGTGTACTTTGTTTCCATTTGTCTGATCTATATGCATGATCTAAAATACATGCATTGTTATCTTACTAAAACCTACTGTTGCACCAACTAATAATCTGATATTCTTCCCCTTCTTTCTTCTTTTATTTACTCCATAGTTTGAGAAAACTTTGTGAAAAACAATGCATAACTTCACCCGCATGATCTCTCCCCTCTTTCCCGTAGAATTATGCATCACTTCATGCTAATTCTCTAATCCTACCGCCTCGATCTTTCCCCCCTTCAAGCTGAAACTCCACTCACTTCACTCCTTGTCTCGGTGATATATGCCCCTTCCTCCCTCTCTAAACACCCTGTCTTATATCCCTCCGCTGCATACAGTAACCTTTTACATTCAGCTCTTGTATTGCGGCTTTGTAATCTCCGTTGGTATTCAGCGCGCGCGTCCGTACCCCGTCTCTGCGAAGCTTAAGTTCCTCTTTCTACTCTATTGCCCGGTCTGTTTACAAAGGGGAGGCGTAGCATATGTTTTCATCTCCAGGCAGGACAAATTAAGTCCTATCTGGCCCAGCCACACTTGCAGGGAAGTGAGCAGAAAAGGGGGGAGTGTGTGTAAGTGTGTGTGTGAGAGAAAAAACAATATAAAGGGTGAATGGTAAATGAAACGGAGAGTGAGCAACATATCTAATATGAGCCGTGTTGGGGTAACGTGTTACAGTAATCTGATTAAATTTGTCTGTAACGCACGTTACTGTTGGTTCAGCAGTAATAACATTACAGTTACTAAGCACAGAATTATCTCGTTACTTGCTTTACTTTAAGGTCTTCAACTATCCGCATGACAGGAGGACACACAAATAACATTTGAAACATGAAAGTAAGCGTCCTTCATGTCGATGGTTGTGAACCAATCGCCCGGCTGCACCAGTCCCAGTAACTGTTTTATAGTTAGCATATGGAACTTTTTGCAGGCAATGTGCCGATTCAGGCATCGAAGATCCACAATGGGTCTGAATTCTCCTGTCTTCTTGGGAACCAGGAAGTACATGGAGTAAAGGCCATTTTCTCTCTCCTGAAAGTGCACAACAGACACAGCCTGTTTTTGCAACAGGGCCTGAATCTCTGTTGAAAGGAACCCTCTCTCCTCCTGGGATGATAGATGTGCCTCTCTTAAGTCCCTGAATGGAGGAGGGATGCTGCAGAACTGGAGTGAGTAACCCAGTCTCAGTGTCCTGTCCATCCACTCTGTCAGTACACAGCTGAGCTTCCATTCCCCATAACACTGTGTTAGGGGACCTGCAAGCAGCTGTGGAGCCGCAGCTAAGAAGCTGTGGTACTCTCTGGCGGCCCACTCCGCCACCAAACCCTCCATAAAAGGAAGTTTGGCCCATGGGGGGCTGACACAGAAAGGGCCGATTTTCTACTGAGGTCCTTGAACGCACCGCGACACGCTCTCGTTGTAGCGTGCGCTCCGCCATAATGCAGTCTTCACCCAGACGGAGAAATGCATTAATCGGAGCTTTTACGGCAGGCGCGGTGTGTCTCCTAATAACAACACGCCGGCCATAATGCCGCTGAACCTGCATAGCGCTTTGACAGCACTTCCTGCGGTTTATCCTCCGGCGAGTGGAAAATCACGCCGGACCCGGAAGCGCCCGACACCGAGAAGTCCTCGTCGTCTTCCTCCTCGACAAACTGGGCCGCCCGGCCTGCCGGAATGGCGAATGTGAACGGCACCTCCCCGGCCACATCCTATTCCTCCATCTCCACCACATCGAGCTCCACCTGGTCCTCCGCCTCATCTGGCGAGACATAGTGTGCCTGGAAATGCTCCAGACGGTGCTGGCGTCTGAGCCGTGGGAGCATTCGGCAGGCATTGCAGGACGGGGAATGGTACCGTCCACCGTGTGGTCAGGCCCCAAACACTCGAAGCTAAAGCGGTGGGGATCGGCGCCCGCAATTAAGCCAGGACATGAAGGACAGGGCCGGGGCTCAAGGAGTGGTGAATCCATGACGATTAACGGTAACTTTTTCCTTCTTATTCTTTCCTCTTCTCACGTTTATTTCTGTCAGTTGTTTGTCCTGCTCGCTGAAGAGAAAAAGGATGACAGTCAGGAGGCGTAGCCGCCTTATATACTGTGGGCCTGCGCGCGCATTCAGGTAGGCTCGCCCCGATTGGCCGGCTACGTTTATGCAACTCAGTATGTGAATGTTCGCATAGCATGGTTGAGAGTAGTACCCATAGAGTCCAGTAGGGTGCGGAGCCTGTGTGAGATATAACGTGATAGACAGAGATATTACAGCGTGTGTTTTAACACCAGGGTTCATTTCTTTAATAGACACCGGTCGTGAATTAAACCGTTGGAAGCTGATTGTTTTCGCATGCAGGCAAAACTGCTGTGGGTCAGCAACCTGGACTCGGCTCTTAATGTGAAATAACGTGTTTTTTTTATTCAGAACAACAAAGTTTGTACTAGTGATGTGATTCCAACGGAGATATTAAAAGTCTTTCATATGGCTCGGTAAGGCACGGACTCTGTGAGTGAAATAAAAATGGTCCTGCTTATGTATTCTCTTGCAGTGCACGCACAATAAGAGCCACTGCAGGGAGGTGATGGGGGCTTTGGTTTTAATTTGAAAAAGTAATAGCAGGAGAGCTTGCGATGCGTTTTCCTGCTTCGAATTAAGATGTAAAATACAGTATGTATGAAGTTGGACTTTTTGAATTAAGGGTGCAATTATGTTATGTAAAGTGCAATAAAAGTGGGCCATGAGGCTACGCGTTTGAATTATTAAGCTTCAGAGTTGCCATAGGAAACATGATACTAACTACCTAGATGATTACAGCTTGTTTTTTAAGTAAATCTAGGCTGTGCAATCAGCAGGAAACCAGTTCTAGGAAACAGTGTCATGATGAACATATTCAGTATTCAGAAATGAGGCAACTTAGTGGAAACCGGTGAAAATACTGTTTATAAATATGTGTGCAGCACCTGTCCTCACATTTTGAAAACATTTTCCCACACACCTCTCACCTAACATGGCTATGAGAAATAGCAGCTAGTAGCAATTATAATGAGACTAAGTAATGTCGTGCAGAATGGACTGTGAGCCAAAGACATTTAACAGCATGGGTTAAAGTCTCCGGACAAAAGAAATGTTAACAAAAGAAAATGATAATGTCTGCTTAGCAAGTTAACAGCACATTACCTCCCTCATTCTAGATATTATATTGATAATGTGTGATATAAGGTAACAAACATAAATAACCCTAATCTTAACTATCAAACCTGAAAAATCTCAAGAAAGTGAAAAATGTACAAGAAAAGAAGAATTTGGGAAAAAGGGGGGGGGGTCAATTACTACGCTACTTCACATTGAAGGTTAAATCCACTTCGTCACATCAAATACACTTGCCCTGTAGGATTCCTGCAGTGGATGATAATACATTATTTTATATTTGGCAATCAGGATATACTGTTTAGTGTTTAGCCCATAATCACTATATTATTGTCATTTAAATGATGTCTGATCCAAAATGACTTGCACACTGTTCAGTACCATAGACAATGTAAAAGCAAAATGGTATTACATGGGTTGCCAAATTACACTTCTACATGTTGACTGCAGTTCTGGTTGATAGAAACCCAATTTCCCCTGAACCACAAACACATCTGAACTTTAAGAGACATTGCCATTGAATTGGGCCTGTTCAGAAGACACAGAATAGTGATTTGGAGAAGTTAACTAAGAACTACAACCCAATGGACGGATGAAGGTTATCTCCATTTCCCATATTGTTGCACCGCCTCAGTAACAGGCGCAGCATTTGGCATTCTCTGTTTTCCTTCTATGCTGTTTTGAGGTTGATCCAACTTTGTGAGGTTAAGCCATTTGGGTTCCTTGGTTCCTTACATCTTCTTGTAAATTGCATGTTTTTCCCTGTTACCCAGATCCAGCTCCATTATATACAATGACCATCTGAATTGTGCACTTTCAGACTTGAAAACCACTTGTATTCACTGTTCACCATCCAGGGGTTTCCACATTGAATGAAATGATAGGAGGATCCTTATTTTATTATCTTATTCAAAAGACATTTTCACTATTGCTGTAAACACACTGCAACTTCATCAGTCATCGATAGTGCAGCTGTTGGTTGCCAAGTTTTCTGCTCTCCTCCATTTAACATATTGCTGCAGCAGTATGGGGGGGGGGGACATGTACAGTGGCATACATTTCCATATTTAATTACATTACCCCAACTAAAGAGTCTATAGTGTGCTCAAATGTTACAGTGATGATCTGGAAGTGGTACAAGAATTATGAAGACATGTATGTCAACATCATAAAGCAGCAGATCAAAGACATAGTTAACATGTCAAAATAATACTGTGTGTTATGTATTTCATACACATTTAGACGGATACACACTTTCAATAAAGTGAAAGGTAAATTGTTTAGTATGGTAAAAGTGTAAATAGATGCTACATCGTGCTGTCCTTTTATCGAGGCGCCACCGAGAGCATTCTCAGCAGCTGTATCACGCTGTGGTTCGGAAGCTGCACCGCCGCCGACCGCAAGAGCCTGCAGCGCATTGTGAACTCTGCCCAGAGGATCATCGGTGCCTCGCTCCCCTCACTACAGGACATATACAACACCCGCCTCACCC
>CALSBZ010004414.1:242064-254966 GCA_943591055.1 Gobionotothen gibberifrons
AATCATTTTATCTCTCATCAAAGATGGCAGAAAACATACATTATTGTACTCTGGAGGAGAGTTTTACAGGGTATTACTAAAAAAGTACACGATAAAAGTACTTGATTGTACTTGTGGGAGTAGTCCAAGTAGTACTCTGTCCAGCAGTACCACTTTCACTCAGAACTTATGGTAAAAAATCATTTTATCCCTCATCAAATATCATTGATTGATTTATCAAATATAGCATAAGCTCTTGTACTACCGTCAGCGCCGCTTCTCGGCGATTACCGTAAAGACGCTATTAATCGCGCACTGAAAAATTAAGCACTGCTCATTTGACCAAGCAAATGCGAGAGACGGCTGAGTTGACCGCAGTTACAGTGATTACCGTAAAGGCGCTATTAATCGCGCACTCAGAAATGAAGAGCTGCTGATTTGACCAAGCGAACGTGAGAGACGGCTGAGTTGACCGCAGTCCGTAACGGTACGCAGCGGCAGTGATTGGGTCTCGTCTTCCACTCGTCACCTCTGAACCTACCCCCCCCCCCCCTTAAATATTTTCTCATCGAATCTACACGATTCACGTAGGTCACCTATTTTGGTTTCAAAACGGCGAATTTCGCCGAAAGGTGAGTGATTTTCATGCCTGCATACAGAGTCAGAGGCTGCCATACAAGGGGCCACTAATTTATGGAGAAACACTTTCACTGGACTTTGAATTAGCATACAGAAACAACAGTCCTGTACCAAACAACTCAGGTTTAAACTTGAAAAAGTCAATTGGTAAATTTACCCCAAGGATGGCTCAATTTACGCCAATCAACTTACCCCTTAAATGAGGCAAGTTAAGCCACACGAACACTGTTTTTTGAGAAGTCATATTTTCATGACCCTTTGTGATGCATTATTTAAATTTTGATTGACAGAAGACATCCTGAAGTAAAGGTTGTTGTTGTCATTTGACTTCTATGTCAGGACAACATAAGTAAAACTTGGCTCATCTTACCCCACTCTCCCCCTGTGCTTGATGACGTGTCTAGGTTCATTTTATACCATACCCATAGCACTTCTTTATTCCAGGAATTACAGAGATGCCATGAAAGGGAAAGCCGACAATTTATAAAACTAGATACCATATAAGGATCGAGTATATGAAGCAATCCGATTTGTTCATTCATTAGGCGTAAGGTAAGCGTGAAGGCTTACAGGCACAGAGGGATCGCTGTACAGCAGCCAGTCTTATTTAATTATACAAGTGAGAGAGCACAGATCCTTTTACAGACACTGAGGAATTCCAGCATGAGATGCCTCCTCTGCCAAGGAATCAATGCTCTTGCTTACACTGTGAGATTCCAACATGAGGCCCGGAAGCTGGCCCTGGAGTCAGGAACGCATGGTGGTTGATTCAAAGCCAAATGTTCCCTGGATGCATCTGGGTAGTTGACTTGGAGTTATCTCAATATACTGAGCTGTGAGTCTTTTTCTGGCTCTGAAAATCAACCCTTGTAAAAAAAATAAAAACACTGTAAACTGTATGCCATGCCAACAGGGTGTCTGGCTGTCACACTTTCGAACATGGGGCAACTTGTTGCTTATCAGAACTTAAGCAACCCACAAGATACCCACAATAGTTTAATACTCTCACTAGCAGTTTTTAAAAGGTCTTCATGAACTGTATTCTATACATTCCCTCATATAGTCTGAATGGTTGTGTGGCTCATTGTGAGGATACCTTAAGGCAGGGATCACCAACTACATTTGTCCAAGGGCCAAAATGTATCCAATAGACAATATCGCGGGCCAGCGAGTCAAGTTGTTGACCGGGGGGGGGGTGCTTGTGGAGCACGCTCAGGTACTGCGGACCGCATAAAGCTTAGCTAACGAAGGATCACTTCTAGGCAGGGTTGGGAGGGTTACTTTGTAAATGTAATCAGTTACTGAATACATGGCTCTGAAAGTAATCAGAATACAGTTACGTGTCTTAAAAAATGAACCTATTCAGATGACTTTTAGAATACTTTTGGAATACTTTATTTTTCCATAACAGATGGGTATGTTTTGACACTTATTTTACTGTTTTAATGGCTTATCAACAGAGTTGGGTGTAACGCGTTACTGTAATAATATTACTTTTGTCGGTAACGGAGTAGTGTAACACGCTACTTTTATAATTCAGTAATCACACTACAGTTACTAACATTGCCCCGACACGCGTTACTTCCTTACTTACTCAAATCAGTCAAACTGTGTCCAGGCCAGAAGCTGTTATCCACTGCTGTAAACACCACGTCAAACCTCAACAAACACCTGCAAAGAACACATGCTAAGGTGAAGCTAATAGCTAAGGACCCCCGAACCCAGAGTGAGGATGTTGTGAGTGCGCCACCGCCGACTCCGAAGCAGCAACAATTAGAATTTGGAGGAGCGGTAACCAAAGCAGAGATGGACAGGCTTGGAGCATCCTTCATAGTAGAGGAAATGTCGCCCATTTGCAAAGTGGAATCACCATCGTTCAGAGATACACTGCACAGAATACAGATAGCAGGAGACAGAGGACAGCCATGGTCAGATAGGAAAACATTCAGGAGCTATCTGGATCAGTCTTATGCGACAATGGAAACTGAACTAAAGAGAACATTTGGGGACGGGCCGGCCCTGCGAGTAAAGTAACGAGGAAAGTAACAAGTTACTTTATGTAGAGAGTAACGAAGTAGTGTAATATATTACTTTTTTTTAAAGTAATATGTAATATATTACTTTTTTTTAGTAACGAACCCATCTCTGCTTATCAAGAACTCAAACACAACATCTTTGCGTCATTCTGGACAGCTCCCTCTCATCTGCACCCCACATAAAAAATATCACCCGGACTGCATTTGTTGTACTGTCTTAAAACCTTTCCTTACAATATGTTATGAATTGTAAGGTGTCCTTGGGTACTTTGAAAGGCGCCCCTAAATAGAATGAATTATCACTATTATTTATTATTATTATCTGAAACGATGTAATAACTTTTAAAACTTGTTCCAGTCACTTGCCCCATGCATTCAGCAGCAGCAGGCCATTCACTTTGATTTGATCCCGTTATGAAATGTCATCATTTCGACAATAAAGAAATGCTACATAAACGTTATCTTGCAGATTTTATTTAACCATCTCCGTTTCTAACTTTCAATATATTTTAAAAGAGATCTCTCTCTCTCATCTGCGTGCGGGGGCGGGGCCTCACAGACACGCTGCATCTCTCTCTCTCTCTCTCGCTCACAGACATTCTGCAGCGCTGTGCAGTGTGCACACAGTTCTGCCGGTAATGAATATTACATTTTGTGAGAAAACGTTTCCACCAATAATTCCAATAAGTATTCATCGATTTTGACGAATGAAATCTCTTTATAACCGCTAGAGCCAATGGAATCGAGGGAAAGTTTCACATACACACACACGTTACCAAATAAGGAGTGAGAGTGACGCGTGGCCAAAACCGGAAGCTGCATACTGCATACATTAGCAGTTAACTTTCTTTCTCCGATTTTTATATACAAAATGAATTATGGATTATAAATAATTGTTTCAAAGCGACAGACACATTAATTGGACACTATGGACTCAGCAGCGTTTTTATCGTTTTAATGCCATTAAACACGACTTTTAATCAGAATAACAGCTACGGTGAGACGATCTCCCTAGAAGCTCCGTAAAGTATACGTGTTGTGATGTCTGTGTTTGCTTCCCCTGTCGCGAGTTCGGATCGCTCAGTGATGATACTATATACCTAAATAATCTGTGGAACCTCAGTTTTAATCGGATATCTTGTATGTGCAGCTACGATAAGTAATAAGGGTACTTTTATCTTGAGTTCTGTGCCAAAGTCAGTTTGCATTTTTTCTCAGGGGTCATTTAGACGCTTCTTATGAGACTTGTGTTTTGTTTTGGTAAAAATGGTTCGTATCTTCAGTTAGCTGAGATTCTTCCCGTTAATCTGGTGCTAAACATGAATAGGTTTCATGAATGTTAAGAAGCCCTGAGACACAGTCTCTTTCACTTGCGCCGATCGGGGGGGCCCTCGTACTTAAGAGGTTAAGCTTAGCGCTGTTGATATGCAGTCATGTGACCGTGCTGTAGTTCCTTTATAGTCTTAAAGGTCCCATGTCATGCTTTTCCGGTTATTACCCATCCCCTTTTGTGTTATGTAGCTTTTTCTGCATGTAAACCGTCTGCAGAGTCACAAACCCTCAAAGTACACCCTGTAGCGAGTAAAACTCTAACACAGAAAATACCTGTCTATGCTGCCTACTCACTTTGTGGTGCCACTCTGATTATTGCATACTCGTCGCCTACAGAGGTGGTTTATCGGCCTTCGTTTAGATCCCAAGAGGCACAAACGACGTCTGGTGACCACCCCCCCCCCCCTCAGTAGAGAGCAACCTCCGATTATGGGGGTCCCCAGAGCATCTGCGGAGGGGGGCTCCACTGGGGCAGGTGACCTCCTACATCACGGTCTTCACAGACGCATCCGTGACAGGATGGGGGGGGGGCTGCCTAGAGAGAGCTATAGGTTGGGGCTGGCCTCTGACAGAGGCTCGGCACAGTGGCCGGGATTCCAGCGGTGGTGTGAAGAAAGGAGTCTAGAGCCTCTATCGTGTACGTTGGGCTCTATTATATCCTTCTAACAGATAGGGGGGGCTGGCTCATTCCACCATTAAGGTGTATGCAGCAGCCATCTCGTCCTGCCATGAGAGATTTGGAGGCAGGTCAGCCCTCAGTCAGCCGCTCATGTTACTGTTTTTGCAGGGGGTCAGGAGGCAGCGCCCAGTAGGGCACGCCTCCTGCCGCTGGTGCTCGAGGCTCTGGTCTCAGAACCATTTGAGCCTCTGGAGCTCTCCTCCCTGAAAGCACTGTCATGGAAGACAGCGTTGCTGCTTGCCTTGACTTCGGCCAAGAGAGTGTCCGAGCTGACCGCTCTGTCGGTGCACCCAAGTTGTCTTTTGATCCGGGGTGACCGTAGCGGGCCGACACTCAGACTGAACCCCTCCTTTGCTCCCAAGAGCCTAAGGAGTTTGTTCAGGTCGAGGGCTATACAGCTAGACGGCCTTAATCTTCCCCCCCATATTGGGGCCAGGGAGGCTAAACTGCACCTCCTCTGCCCGGTGCATGCGCTAGCATGTTATGTAGAGCGCACAGCCGCCATTAGGCGCACTGAACAGCTGTTTGTGTGCTTTGGGGATGGTGTGGCTGGAAAAGCTCTCTCCAAGATACGCCTGACAGGATGGCTCTGCGAGTACATTACACATGCCTATGGACGGGCAGGGAGAGCCTTCCCCACTGGGGTCCGTGGCTGTATCAACAGCCTTATTCAGCGGCGTGGGTGTAGAAGATATATGCACGGCGGCGTCTTGGTCTACACCAGGTCCCTTCACAAAGTTTTATCTCTTGGACATGTCTGGCTCTTTCTCATTGTCTGTGCTTGCCGGGGCAACACATGACTGGTGAGTGGGGGGGGGGGGGTTGGCTGTGGGTCAGTAGGTATCTGACCCCCCCCTGGACATAATGCACTTATGTTTTCCCATGCTCCTTAGGGACCCGGGAAACATGGTGCGCAAGCCCCATACAGGGCTGGAGGACACTTCCCCGCAATTGTTTCCATGCGCACTCTACACGAGGTAAGCGTGTCTGAGTGTGCTCTATCCCAGCTACGGCCCCGACTTCTCCACGGTCTCAACCGGATGAGAAGAAGCTGGGGTGCGGTGGCTGTTAGCCAAAAGCCGGTCAGGGGCAGTGTGATGGGTCGATGTTGTTGGACGACAGGGCGTTTATACATCGGGGCATCGGGAGCCTGTGTAAGACATAACGGGGGGTTACGTATTGTAACCCTAGTTATATAAGCACAGGCGGAGCCCTCTACCTGGGGGCCCTGTCTTTATATACTGTGGGCCTGCGTGCGCACTCAGGTAGACTCACCCTATCTTTTAGAAGATAGTTTAATCATGGGCAAAATACAATATTAAATGTTTTGAATCTTACGTGAAAATGTAGCTTTAAAGCATTATACGGCAATTGTTGCCATTCGATGACCTTTCCTGCAGCTACGTCACCATGGAAAAATGTCGCACAAGGTATACTTATCAGGTTGGCTGAAGATACATTTAGTGATCTTAAGTGACACCCATTTAACCTTTTGATTGCTAGTAAAATCACGTTTCCAAGAAAAATGTCAATTATCAGTGTGTTGTTGGTACCATTAGGACCTTGTTAAGCTTACTAAATGTACCATTTATACTTTAAATGTAATTTCCTCTCTTGCTACAGGGAGATGGTTTTGGCCTCCAAGACATGCATCTTAAACTAAACACAGAAGTAAACAAACACACATGAAAACATTAGCTTCTGAGCTCCTTTCATTTACTTAACACCCTTCTTGTCTTAATCACATTAGTTAACGTCACGGGCAAATGGCTGCTTACTCCATTTTCACTTGTTTTGCTGCACATCTTGAATCAGATACTGATTAACAACATCAAACAAACATTATCATCCAAATCACCTGAAAATATGACTTGTTTGTGCTACAGTATGATAATGGACCAGTGCCAGGCTCTTCATTCCTTCGAGCCATGTATTTGGTCTCATTATGATGATGACAAAAGAAGCTACTGTTTCTGTTTCAAAATGCTTTGTTGTAGTGATATACAGTCCAAGATTGGCACACAAAGATACAAACACACACTCACACAGACAATGGATGCAGCTGTCATCTGTATTCTGTTGGGTAGATGGCCGATAGAGAGCATATCACCGCTTTGTTTTTGTTGAAAGAAATGAAAGATGAGCTCTACTTTTATCAGCCAGCCTATTTACACACTGTATAAACAGGTTGTCAAACTTCCAGAAGTGTCTCTTCTCCTATCCAGAAAATACAGGGCCTTAACACCTGAGACCAGGGCACAAGAAAAGTTTATTTTAAAAGAATGGTTTAATGCGCTCACAATAGAATTGAAATAGCTACTTGCTCTGGTAATTTTGTTAGTAGATATATGGGGACATGTAAACACTGTAAGCTTCATTTTCTGTAACTAATGTTGCATAAAAACATGGAGGAGTGATGGGGTCGTTACTCAAAAAAAAGTAATATATTACACATTACTCATTACTTAAAGTAATACTTTACTTCTTTACTCTCTACATAAAGTAACTTGTTACATTACTCTTTACATTACTTTTGCGTTACTCAGCAACAGCCGATAGCCAAAACGTAAAACTTCGGCCTCCATGTGCACACATATAACAATTACTATTGCAATAAGGAAGACAAGTTAATAATGTTGAAAATGTTGCTGCTTGTTCGGAGTCGGCACACAGTCAACATCATCACTCCGGGTTCGGGGGTCTTTAGCTACTAGCCAGATCTGGGCCCAGTTCGGGAGAGCGGAAGTGGATCTGTTTGCCTGTCTCCTGGGGAGAGTGAGGCGAGAACGTCTGGCAGTCATTCTGGTAGCACCGGATCGCGTCGGTGCTCCGTGTTACTCAGAGATGACACAGATGAAGGTGGGCCAGCCCTGGGCGGTCCCCCAGTTCTGGGGGGCGATGTCTCAAGAGGCAGGTGCAATCGGGGCGTTACCCACTCTGGGCCGTCCTCTCCAGGCTTGGCTCCTGAGAGGGACAGGCTGAGATAGGGTGGATTGTCTGATAGCGTTATTCAGTCTATCCAGGCAGCTAGAGCTGGATCCACCACAGCCTGTTACAAGCCGAAGTGGCTGGGATTCCAGCGATGGTGTGAGGAGGGGAAAATAGAGCCCCTATCCTGTGAGTTAGGCTCTATTTTGTCTTACAGTTATTGGTGGACAGAGGACTAGCTCATTCTACTATAAAAGTGTATGCAGCAGCCATCTCGTCTTGTCATGAGGGATTCAACGGCAGGTCAGCCTTTCCACTGATGTTGCGGTTTTTACAGGGGGTCAGGAGGCTGCGCCCGGTGGTGCGTGCCTCCGCCCCGCAGTGGGACCTGCAGCTGGTGCTCGAGGCTCTGGTCACAGAGCCATTTGAGCCTCAAGAGCTCTCCTCCCTGGAAACACTGTCGTGGAAGACAGTGTTGCTACTTGCCTTAACGTCAAGGCAAGGCAAGGCAAGGCAAGTTTATTTATATAGCACTTTTCAACACAAGGCAATTCAAAGTGCTTTACAAAGACATTAAGAAAATGGCATTTAAAATCAGTCATTAAAAAGCAAAGTTAATAAAATAAACATTAAAAGAAAAAAAAATACATGGATAAAAGTTACAGTGCAGTATAGGATATGAATAGTTCAATTAAAAGCAGCGACAAAAAGAAAAGTCTTCAGCCTGGATTTAAAAGTAGTAAGAGTTGCAGCGGACCTGCAGGTTTCTGGGAGTCTGTTCCAGATATTTGGAGCATAATAACTGAACGCTGCTTTACCATGTTTCGTTCTGACTCTGGGGACAGAAAGCTGACCAGTCCCTGAAGACCTGAGAGATCTGGATGGTTCATAATTTATCAGGAGATCAGAAATGTATTTTGGGCCTAAACCATTCAGTGCTTTATAAACCAGCAGCAGTATTTTGAAATCTATTCTTTGACCCACAGGAAGCCAGTGTAAAGACTTCAGAACAGGAGTGATGTGATCCACTTTCTTAGTGTTAGTGAGGACTCGAGCAGCAGTGTTCTGAATCAGCTGAAGCTTTCTAATAGATTTTTTAGTTAGACCTGTGAAAACACCATTACAGTAGTCCAGTCTACTGAAGATAAAAGCATGGACAAGTTTTTCCAAATCCTGCTGTGACATTAGTCTTTTAATCCTAGATATGTTCTTTAGGTGATAGTAGGCTGATTTAGTAACTGTTTTAATGTGACTGTTGAAACTCAGGTCAGAGTCCATGACTACACCTAGATTTCTGGCTTTATCTGTTGTTTTGAACATTACAGACTGAAGTTCAGCGCTAACTTTTATACGTTCTGCCTTGGCTCCAAAAACCATTACCTCAGTTTTATCTTTGTTTAATTGGAGAAAGTTCTGACACATCCAGTCATTGATTTGTTCAATGCACTTACTCAGTGTTTGAATTGGAGCATAGTCTCCTGGTGAAATGGTTACGTACATTTGTGTGTTATCTGCATAGCTATGGTAACTTATTTTGTTGTTCTTCATTATCTGAGCCAGTGGTAGCATGTAGACGTTAAAGAGAAGAGGCCCCAAGATGGAGCCTTGAGGAACCCCACATGTCATATTTGTCAACTCGGATGTGTATTTACCTATAGAAACAAAGTTGTTTCTGTCCTTTAAGTAGGATTCAAACCAATTTAGAACTGTTTCCGAAAGTCCCACCCAGTTTTCCAGTCGGCCTAGTAATATGTTGTGGTCAACAGTGTCAAACGCAGCACTGAGATCTAATAATACTAACACTGAAGTTCTGCCACTGTCTGTGTTTAAGTGAATGTCATTGAAGACCTTTACAAGAGCAGTCTCAGTGCTGTGGTTTGGACGAAATCCTGACTGGAACACATCCAAACAGTTATTTAAATGCAAGAAGTTACTGAACTGTTGAAAAACTACTTTTTCAATGATTTTACCTAGAAATGGCAGGTTTGATATGGGCCTGTAATTGTTCATTACTGAAGCATCTAGATTATTCTTTTTTAAGAGCGGTTTAATGACTGCAGTTTTCAGGGCCTGTGGAAAAATACCTGAGTGAAGAGATTTGTTTACTATATGAAGTAGATCTGAGGCCATGCAAGGAAAAACATCTTTGAAAAATCCTATTGGAATAATATCAAGGCAGCAGGAGGAGGATTTCAGAAGTTTAATAATGTCCTCTAGGTTTTTATCATTAATCTGATGGAATTGTGTCATGATGTCTGAATTGATATTAGGTGGACATAGGGACAACACATTTGCTGTACCTGATACAGAGTTACTGACTGCTTGTCTGATTTTCAGAATTTTGTCAGTGAAGAAAGAGGCAAAATCATTGCACGCCCTGGTGGATAGAAATTCAGAGGCTACTGACACTGGGGGGTTAGTTAGTCTGTCGACGGTAGCGAACAAGGCACGTGCGTTGTATTTGTTTTTGGTAATGATGTCAGAGAAGAAAGACTGTCGTGCGTTTTTCAATTCCAAATTATAAAGGCCAAGTCTCTCTTTATAGATTTCAAAGTGAACCTGGAGATTAGTTTTTCGCCACCTGCGTTCAGCTTTTCGACATTCTCTTTTTTCTGTTTTCACGGTCATGGCCTTTCTCCATGGAGATATTTTCTTCCCAGTCACTTCCTTTACCTTAGTTGGAGCAATGGCATCTATAACATTTTTAATTTTTGAATTAAAATGATCTACTAGCTCATTTACTGAGATGTTAGCAGGGGCAAGTGTGGAAGAAAAATTCTGAGTAAACATTTCCCTAGTATTTTCAGTTAAATATCGCTTTGTGGTTACCTCTTTCTGAACATTTTTGTGAACAGAAATAGAGCTCTCAAAGAAAACACAGGAATGATCAGAGAGTGCAACATCAGTCACCACAACCTTAGAGATATTCAGACCCTTTGAGATAATTAAGTCCAGAGTGTGCCCCTTATTGTGCGTGGGCTCCGTCACATGCTGAGTCAGTCCATAGCTATCAAGAACACAAAACAGTTCTTCAGCCCCTCTGTCCTGGGGGTTGTCAACATGGATGTTAAAATCACCAACAATGACTAGACGGTCAAAGTCAATACACACTATAGACAGCAACTCGGTAAAATCATTAAAAAAGCTTGCACAGTATTTGGGTGGTCTGTAGATATTTAGGAACAGAGCTCGAGAAGAGCATTTCAGCTGAAGGGCCACATATTCAAAAGAAGCAAAGTCCCCATAAGATGTCTTCCTGCATTGAAGGGAATCATTGAACAGAATAGCAACTCCACCTCCTTTCTTATGCATTCTTTCCTGACTCATAAAACTAAAGTTGGGAGGGGTTGATTCGAGAAGAACAGCTGCACTGTTATTTTGTTCAATCCAAGTTTCTGTTAAAAACATAAAATCGAGATTGTGCTCAGTGATAAAATCATTGATTAAAAATGTTTTTCCTGCCAAAGACCTGACATTTAATAAAGCTAGTTTAAGTTCGTTAAACACACTATCAGTCAGGTTTTTTGTAACAAGCTGTGGCTGACATGGAATCACTGCTAAATTTGATAAACTCACACAAACGTTTGAGCGCTTCCTGTATCTAAGCTGATTCACCGCTCTTAATCTATTACCTATCAACACAGATATCGGCAAAGCTACTGGCAGGAAGGGCCCCGGCATGTCCTGGAAAGAGTTGAGAGTGCCATACGCCCTTGAGCCTGGACCCAGCACATATCAGTTTGCAGCGTTTTGTACACACACATCCCTATCAGGCTTTGAAGGGGAGGGAGGACCCACCACCCTGCTCCTCTCATCATAGGAGGGCAGGGTGAGGGCTACACTGTAGGAAGGGGGGTTTGGAAATCTGCTTCCATCTTCCTTGTATTGTTTTGGTTTGGATGATTGTGGCAGGCATGGTGATGAAGCCGGGGGAGATGGTGCGCGTCTCTGCTTCCGTGATTGTGGTGGGCGTCGTTGAGGGGCGGGGGTAAAGGACATGCTGCCAAACCTGCGTATCGGCTTCATGCGGGGGGAGGGCGAGGGTGAAAGGGTGAGCGGAGAGTAGAGAGAGCTGGGGGATGAATGAAGAGTATCCTCAAAGGCGTTGACAGGGGGTGTGACGGGCAGTGGAGACTCCTCCATTTGTGTCATAGGTCTCCCGTAATCAGAACATTCCTCAGGCGGGTGCAGTGATACTTCTTCAGGGTTTTCTGCGCGATGTGTTGTGTCTTTCTCCTGTTTTGATTCCTCTTGCCGCTTGTCCTTGGCAGAGGGAACAGATTGATGACGCAGGCAGTTGAATATGTTAGAGATAAACAATTTCACTCCTGACTTGTTCAAGCAAACTCCATTTGCCTTATAAAGATGTCTGCGATCCCAGAAAAAGTTAAAATTGTCAATTAAATGGACAGAATGGTCAGTACAGGCAGTTGAAAGCCACGTGTTCAGTGCAAACAGTCTGCTGAATCTCTCCACTCCTCTTCTGACTGGCGGTAGAGGGCCACTGATGAACACCTCCGCATTTAGAGAGCTGACAGCTTCCAACAGACATTTAAAGTCTTTTATCAGCACTTCTGACTGTTGTTTCACAACATCATTTGTTCCAATATGTAGTACCACATTCTTCACAGTCGGATGTTCAGCCCCAATATGCAGGATCTTCTCAGCCAAGTCAGAGACCATATCCTTGGGAAAACAGAGTACTTTGGTGTTGTTCTTACTACACAGACTTTTTACATCTCTTACAGCAGAGTCACCCACAATCAGAGTTTCAGGCCCATTTGTTAGCTTTCTCTCTAGCCTTTTACTTTTGGAGTAGCTATTGGTCCTTACCCTGCTGTGTGAAGAGGACAGGTTATCCAGGTCATCAGAAAGAGATCTCCGGTTCTCGGTCAGCGGAGCGAATCTGTTCTGGGTTGGCACACTTGGTAGTTTAGGAGGATTGTTTGTAGTTCTCCCTTTAGCAGCTGTCCACGGCTGTTTCCTAGTATGAATCGGGGTTGAAGAGGCGCTCTTCCTGGGTGATAGCAATGCAGGCCAGCCGGTCACATCAGAGATTTCAGAGCGCTGGGCTCTGCCTGTTATTCGTCCTCCCAAATCCCATGGAAATGATTTACTCTTAGGCTTTGCACCCAGAGAGTTCCAGGGAGGACTACCACTTGTAGATTTATTACCCAGTACACAGCCCTCCTGTTCCTTGGAATCCTTGTAGCTGCTAACTAGCTGTGAGTTAGCATACCCTTTTCCATTATTTTGCAACACTGGTAAAGTGGTGTCATTCCCACGACATAGTCCATTCACTTCCACGT
>CALSBZ010004414.1:270741-291908 GCA_943591055.1 Gobionotothen gibberifrons
CTGTGTGTGTGTGTGTGTGTGTGTGTGTGTGTGTGTGTGTGTGTGTGACGTTGGCTTTTTTGCGGCATGATGAGGCGCGTGAGAGATGTGTGAAAGCGTATAGCAAACATGAACGTGCTCGCCTGCTGTACAGTAGTGTATGAAGGGGAAAAGAAAATCACTCCCCCAGAGCTCATTACTCGGGATTAGAAACCGACAATACCTATATATAAGATTCCTTCAAGTCATTGTTCTGAATTTAGAATACACTCCAAATAGACTCCAACATGCTTCTTCCTTACCCCACTGCAGTCAGCATGTCGTTGTGTCCCTGAGACACTTCACCCCAAATTGCTCCTGTGGGGATTGCCCACAGTATGGAGTATGTAAGTCGCTTTGGATAAAAGCGTCTAACAAGTGACATGTAATGTAATAATGTAATGTAACATGTTGCTCTCAGCGATCCAAGCTCTGAGAGTTGGTTCATCCTTTGGCTCTGACCGTGGTGACCTTCATGGAATCATTCTTCTTTCATGCTTTAAACAATGAAAATTGATGGATTTAACAGCAAATAAAAAGCTGTTATGGAGAGTACCTCTGACTATATTGTCTTCTGCTATCAGTTGGCATCATCTTTTCATCTTTCACTGCCTTTGAAAGGAAGACTTGGAGTGGTATTCCCAGGAGGTATGACATCACTTTGTATTGCATGTGGTACACATTCAAATGAAGATGTTTTAAATGGAGGATGAAAGGATTCTGACAACAATGAAACACATCTCAGATATCATTTGGCTCGAGGCTTACAGCTTCTTTGCTTTGATTCTAACTGTCCTACATAATGTTGTTGTCTTCCTTTCATTTAATTAAACCACATGTACATGTTTGCAACACTATGCAGTTGATGTTATATTGCAATATGTGTCCATGTCTGTCTACCTCTCACATCGAATAGGTTTGCAGGGTGCTAACAAACTCTATTGCTGATGCTTTATTGGAGAAAACTGAAAATACCTTGTTTCTTTTGTTTGTTTCATAAATTCAAAGTGAAACTGGACATTCTAAAAACATACTTATTCACTATATTCACAAAGATAGATGATTAAATCGATACAACTCTCATATCTGTCAAATGAATATGAAGGGGACAGCCAGGGGGTGGTTAGCTTATCTTAGCTAATATTAGCGTACAGTCTTTATGTAGGGGGGAAATGACTAGCCTCCTTTCTTAAAGTGCACCTATCATGCTATTTTTAGGCAATAGCATAGGTCTCAGATATATAAAAAACATGTCTATGAAGTGTTTTGCTCAAAATACTTAACAGATCACCCATTCTAGCCATGCCTCATATCCCTCTATTTCACTTCCTGTTTCAAAAGTGCTGATTTTGGGTAAAAAGCTTTAAAAGAAAATACAAATTTGATCAAAAAAAAGGAGGGGGCTGAGCTCATGCGGGACCCGGCAGCTACTGTCTAAACTAAATACTGCGGTGATGAAACGCCATATCATGGATTATCAAGGATTGTTTCTGAAACAGTATGGAGCTCAAAGGCTTTCTCTCTTGCCAGTTATACCACAAGGTGAGTTCCTTTTTATTTCCTGCTTCTTCACACACATGCTCTCCAGTACAGGTTAACTCTGAGTGTTAGCGATGCTAATGTAAACACCGACCATATTACGTCCAAAACAGTCGGACATTTCCGATATTACGTCATATCGGACGCAAATCTGGATCTGCTCCGTTGTAGCCCCATTTTTAGAGATTTGGGTACGGAGGAAAAGAGAGAAGGTTTTAAAAAGTGCATTTTGCATGATAGGTCCCCTTTACGTTTTTCCTTTATCAGTTTTTTGTTCCTTCCAGGCTTTGCTAAGCTAACCATTTAGCATCACAATTACCAAATGGAAGAGCGTTATAGGCTCATCATAAATGGTATCAGTGATTTTAGAAGGAAATAAAAACAACTTGTTTCATTTAGTTTTTTTCATAAATTATAAGGGGAACCAGGCTTAAAAGAATATTTTGACATTTTGGAAACACTGTTAGTCACTTTACGGATGAAAACGTAATGACTAAATCGATAAAGCCTATCTGTATAATAAATATTAAGAGAAAGCTATAGGAGGAGAACTCAGCTCAGATTAGCTTAGTTAAGCATAACGTCTTTATGTAGGGAGGAAGGTTTTTCTTTTATTCGTTTTCTTTTACCTTTTCAGGCCTTCCAGGCTAAGTTAACCATCTTACTTCCTAATCATCAAATGTGAGAGTGGTAGGCTTATCAGAAATTGTATCAGTGGTATTAGAACGCACAAAAAATTACTTGTTGCATTTTGTTTGTTTCATAAGACAAAATGGAATAAGGTGAAGTGACTACCTGATTTCAGTTACAGAAAATAACACTCAACTGAAAGTATATCGGACCTCGTTTGGATCAAGCTCTAAAGACTTCTTTTTATTCTTGGTTTCTCTGGAATTAGCTACCTTTTAAACCCCAAGCCTGTTTTTCAGGTCTCAGGCTCGAAAATGACATTCCCAGAACAAATGACCATATCTTCCCTTCTAAAAGGGGTACATTAATAGTCTTTTTTCTCAAAGTAATGATAAACCTGTGAGTTGGATGTAGAAAAGTCAGAATCAATATAGATGTTTTTATTTTAAAATAAATTCAGATTGAACATAGTAAAATATTTTTAATTATAGTTTCCGTCCAAAAAATACCATTACTCATAGTGAAAACCACCCTTGAATGATGGGACAGTAGACTAAAAGCTTTAGGAATCCAGACTATAACATATAAGTACCCTGTATCAAGATTGATGCAAAACAAGTGACATTTGACCTTTTTAGAGAGGTTTAGAAAATAAAACCCACCTCTGTGGTCATTTGGGTGGATTTGCCATATCTCTGGAACCCATCGGTCAATTTTTCTTTTGAACCGTTAGAGCCAATAGAATCGAGGGGAGGTTCCTAAATCCATCTAAACATTACCATTGGTGAATGAGAGTGATGCGCAGCCAGCATGCCCAAAACACTCTATATGAAAAGTACGTTTATTGACATAAATGTTATGGTGGATTATCAGTAATCATTTCAAAGTGACACAGAGACATTGGATTAACCTTCAGCAGCGTTTGTATGCGTTTTAATGCCATTGAACACAACTTTTGATCAGAAAACAGCAAAGGTAAGACGTATTTGCCGTTTTGGCCACGTAAAGTGAAGTTGTGTGTTGTCTTTGCTTACCTTCGCTGCCCTGATATTTGGTCGCACAGTGATTATATTTATACCATTGGAATCTGTGGAATCTCAGCTTTCATATGATATCTAGTTTGTGCAGATCCGATGAAGTATAAAAGATTGCTACCGTGAGTTATCTCTCGCTTAGTGCTAATTCAGACGCTCGGCGTTAGTTGTGTTTTGTTTCGGTAAAAATGGTTCATATAGTCAGTTAGCTGAGTTTCTTCCCGTTAAGTGGGTATGACACATTAATAGGTTGTTAAATGTTAAGAAGCCCTGTTTCGTGAATATTGTTGGGTTTTGCACACCGGGGGTTTAACAGGTTAAAGAAAAACAAATTATGAAAGCAAATAATGTACTATTATGTAACTATTTGTTTAAATCCAGATGAGGAAATGTACAGCCTCACCAACAGTTGTTTAAAAATATACATCCTGAATGAATATAGTGCATATAACTGATACTAACAGGAGTACGGCTTTTCTGAGACTTGCTGTGTTCTTAAAAGCTACAGTATTGTAATTTGTGAAGGTGTTCAGCACCTTTGTCTCCTATTGAAGGGAAATAGAAAACCTGTCGGTAGACTACAGTTATTTGCAATGAACAATCAAGTCCTGTGCTTTTATTTCTTCTGTCTTCTTGTTTGCAATACATTGGTTGTTACTGTAGGGAGCTTGTTAGTGGTATATATTGAATTGCAAATCGCTGCAAAGAAAATAACAATGGGATCCAGGCTATGATCAAAACATCCATGTTTGCATCTCCCACTCTATTCTGCCTGATTCTCATTCAGGGTCACAGACAGAGAGAGGCAGCAAGTCTATTGGCCCAGAACAGTCTCATAATACACACATGCACACAGAAGAATTCACACTTGTATTTCATGATCCGCAAAAGGATTCACACTTGTATTTCCGGATCCACACTTGTGTTTTTCAATGCAAACACAGAAAAAAGTTTTACATATGTATTTTTCATCCACACTTATTTGTTTTCCGTTTAAAACCTCTGAACCTGCAAACACAAACCGCTTACCTGTACGTCAATCAAGTGGCAAATGCCATAGTAAGTAATTTTTTATTTTTTTCCTTATTTTTTTTTTAATGCCATGCGATCGACCCACACTACCTTTGCGGTCGATCGCGATCGACGTATTGGGCACCCCTGACCAAAACACAAAGTCCATCCTCCTGTCTTTTTGTATGAAGAACTTGATGCAGCTGATCCTTTGCTTTTAAAGTAATCAGCAATTCCTTCTCGATCGAAATTAAGGCCAAGTCTGACAGTCGGACTTGCCCAGTCGTGGACCTCGAGTAGCTTCTTATGCGCTTCAGCACAGAGAATGACCTCTCCACAGAGGCAGTGGACACAGGTATTGTCAGGATGATGCATGAGAGGGTGTACACCTGTTTCATGCTTTCACTCAGTCCTTTTTTGAGGAGAAACTGATGAATGTTGGCTGGGCTTTTCCCCAAAATGTCAGACATGCCGTACATCACAGCGAGTTCCGTGTGCAGTAGAGGCTGGTTGAAATATCCGCTCCATCTCTCCATCAAACTGTTCAAGGCAGCAGTTGGGAAATAGTTACAGTAATGCCCGAACTGTCCAGAAGGGCCAGGAATTCCAGCTTTTTGTGGTCACTGAAGCGGTTGGCAATCTGGGTTAGCAGGCTGTCAATTACGCTGCAGTGGAGCTCCATGTACCGTGCACAAACGTCTCCTTGAGCTCCACGGCCGCGCGGAGGGCCAACCAAAGCCTGGGTTTCATCGTAGACGCTGTCAAAGTTCCCCTTCTCCTGTTCACTTTGTCGCTGTAGCTGATCCACTCTGGCCAGGTAGAACTGCATATCAAAACCTTTGTTCTGAAGTATTTGAAAAACAACATCCGAGTAGGAGAAGATGGCGTGGAAGGTTTTCAACCAAAAGCTGAAATCCAAGCTGGTAAGGAGGGTGATGTATCCATCAGAGCAATGAACAGTTTCGTCATCAAACTCTTGTGTGATGGTCTACGATGTGCTCGAACACCTACGAGAGTAATGCTTAGTTTAGAAAAAACAACTTATAGACCTCCAGTAAACACTAAGATTAGCTTTTCATTTAATGTAATACTAGCATAGTTCGTTACCTTCATGTTTTTATGAGCGGGTAGTTTCCAACACAATATAATTTCTTTATTATTGTTAATATTTTCATTACGGTCATTATTATTATTATTATTATTATCTTACCTCTCTCAATTCCCTGGTCTACTCTGCCACTGTGCACACCAAGCGAGAATGAAAGCACCAGCGAGTAGGAGCTGCCCGTGGAAGCCTATGCTGGCAAATATCATCCAGTAGCTTGGTGCGCTTTGCTGAGCGGCTGAAAAAGGTGGCCAAGCCAGAGAGGTGGGAGAAGAAGACCTTACACTCTCTTATCTTGGAAGCTCCCTTTGCCAAGACGAGATTTAAGATGTGAGCATAGCAGTGAATGAAAAGGGCCTGTGGAACTGTTTCCTTAACTTTCGCTTGCACCCCATTCAATCCAGAGGCCATAACAGCTGCTCCATCGTAGCACTGCGCGACCACTTTGTCAATACAGCCACTCTCCCTCAGGAACCCCAGCAGCCGTGTAGCTATGGCCTCTGCTCGTTTGTCCTCTGTCACATCTTCATACTTGAAGAAATGCTCTTTTATCCCATCTTCAGTGACATATCGAAGCACATATGACATCTGCGCCACGTTGCTAATGTCTGTTGTTTCATCCAACATGACCGCGACAAAAGGTGCCTTCCTCAGCTCCTCTTTCATGCTATCCGTCATTACACTAGCGACAGTGCTGATCAGGTCATTCTGAATCCTCGAAGACGTGCCGGTAAAGACTGTTGATATGGCGAGGTGTGTGTGCAGGTCGCTGTCATATTCTGCCACTAAATCCAGCAACTCTATGTAATTCCCCTTGTTTGATGAAGTTACACTCTCATCGTGACCTCGGAATGGCAACTCCTGCTTGCCCAAGTACACCACACAATTTATGAGGCGTTTCAAAATTCCTCGGTTCTTCTTCACCTTTTCATTATGAATGATGACACCCCGGCGTAGTTGCTCATCCAACTGGAGCTCTATCCTAGTGTCCCCAAATGTTTGCGAATAGTAGCTCTGAGGTGACCTGAAGCATTCTGATGGCAATGTGCTGATTTGGATAAACTTCCTAAATCAGAATATCCATCTCTGGCCCATGACCCACTGTCCGCGCCAAAAAGCAAGCAATCCCAGCAGTACAGCTTTTGTTCCCTGGTTGATCCGGTCATCCAGTTGTATCTGGCGTAATTGCCGATATTAAAATGCCTCTTGAACTAAATTAAGCTGTGGTGTTAGTCGCCCTTTGGTAATTAACTCCAATTTATCAGTGTAACTCATTCTTGAAAAAGACTCGGTTAGTAGTTTCGCAACAATGTCATCACTATCACGGACGTGAGCCATCGTGAATAAGTATGCTAATTAGCTACTTCCGCCTAGCTTGACCCGTTGTTATAACACATGCATAAACTTGGCAGCGCAGCGGGCGGAACTTGTCATAAAGTCCGCGATAATAAAGCCCACCCATTTAGAGGGAAGATATGATTGGTCAATTGTACTGTCACTTGACATTACTATAGCGGGCCCTCTGTGAATCGCAGAGAGGGCCAGACGAGCTTCTTGTCATCTGCAGGAAACAGAGCGTCTCTGTTGTGATTGGTCAACACAGGGATTGTAGCCTTTGCAGACCATTTACATGCACAAAAACCTATATAACACACAGGTAAGAAAACCTAGAAAAACTGCTGCCATCACGTGTTACTCTGATCCATAGATCAGCACACTACACTACAGCTCAAATCGAGTCAGCTTTGATATTGGCTTAAAGGTGGGCAGTGGCGGGGGGATATGGCTACAGCCATATCAAGAAATGGCTTAGCCCCACCATGAAAAATGATGTTAAAGTAAGCAAAATAAAGTCCGCCTACTCGCGCGGAGTAAATTGCACAGACAGCAGTTAGTAAGATTGATTTCAGTAGCCACTTGTCTGGAAATACCGAAGACTAGAAACGGTTTTGAAAACTTTTGTCACGTAGTGATCGTCTTCTCAATAGAACATGTTTGATAATGTCTTCTGGCCAATCAGAATCAAGATAACGGCGTGGTGTTGTTGCAGGAAGTCCCGACGGAGAATACTTTTGCTGTAGTACATCTCTATATACATCGATACAACATTACATGTTGATAGAAATCAACACGTAATGAAATAAGACCCCACGGTTGGATGATTGATAGGTGTGTGGGCTGTCTTTCATTTTGACACACAGAAGAATGGGGGCTATCCACCCTTATCCACAATGTAAAGTCATTCACACAGCCTATTCCCTCTTCTCTCTGTGAGGAGCAGCAGGTTCAGCTTTCAGAACAAAGTAAAAAAAAACTAAAATGGCATTCATTTTTTTAAATATGTCGTGTAGTAATAGATTTATTTATTTTTCTTCTCAAGAGAGTACCAGAATGTGTATTTGATGTTAGTATTTAAAAAAAACTTATGACAAATGTGCCTTTTTATTTCATACAGTTCAATTTGGATTGAGACAGGGAAATAATCTAAACCTCACGCGTGGCGTTTCACTGTCAAGGGGAGCGTGTATGTAATTACATTGCAAATACTGACTTGAGCCCCACCACTTATGGGTTAGCCCTACCATAGATTACCCAACAAAAATACTCTGGAGCCGCCACTGAAGGTGGGGTAGGTACTTTTGGAGAAACCAGCTCGAGTGCGCTATAATTTGAAAATACACAGCTGGAAAAAATCTGCCACTTCCTTACAGAGCCCCTCCTCCAACACACACATGACCAATGAGGGCACGAGATAAGTTTGTGCACAGATGGAAGGCTGACAGGCAGGTAGGCCATCCAGTTACTTTAGCCGGGCCGGCTAAAATGATTGGTCGTGCTTTTTACAGTACTACGGCTTCCACAGATGACATTTTTTTATGGATTTTTTGTCAAAGCACTTAAGATATTCATTGATATCGGGATGTTTAGAGCATTCCATGGAACATAACAAAAAGTGTACCTCGAGCTGGTTTCTCAAACTTACCTACCCCACCTTTAAATAGCACACCTTGCCCAGAATGCATTGTGAAATGTAATCATTTTCCGTGGATGAACTACTCAGGACAGATGGATTAATTAAAGTAAACAAGCTGTATTGACAATCTTCAAATCTACTCATGACATTTAGTTATGTTTTCATAATTTTAGGTAGCCTATGTTTAATTGCTGTAAGATTAAGCAAGCTTTGGAAAACCCAGCAAGAATGTTGATTAAAATTGATTTAGCACAGCGCTGAGACCAATTTGTTCTGTTGAAGTGTCTTCTGCCCGTCTGCATGTGAGAAATGGAAATAGTGAAACAAGCTGTTCCTTCAGGGGAGGCGTGAAGAGGAAAGAGGTGGAAGCCGTAGTACTGTTAAAAGCACGACCAATCATCTGAGCCGGCCCGGCTAAAATAACTGGATGGCCTCCCTGCCTGTCAGCCTTCCATCTGTGCACGAACTTATCTCGTGCCCTCATTGGTCATGTGCGCGTTTGTGTGTGTTGGAGGAGGGGCTCTGTAAGGAAGTGGCAGGTTTTTTAATTCAAATTCTAGCACACTTGAGCTGGTTTCTCCAAAATGACCTACCCCACCTTTAATGTCTGTCAATTAACTTGAAAAAAACAGTTGGCCCCACGTCTCTGATTACACAATGAGTGACAGTAAAATGCTTTAAAGGTCCCATGTCATGCTTTTCCGGTTATTACCCGTCCCCTTGTGTTATGTAGGTTTTTCTGCATGTAAACGGTCTGCAGAGTCACAACCCCTCAAAGTACACCCTGTAGGGACTAGAACTCAAACACAGAAAATACCTGTCTATGCTGCCCCAGAACGCCTTGTTGGAGACAAGTGACGTAACGACGATCCAAATGGGTATGGGCACGTCACCATACCCAGGAAGCAAACAATGGAAAAAGAGAAATGTCCAACGAGGCGTTCTGGGGCAGCATAGGTCTTCTCTGTGTTAGAGTTTTACTCCCTACAGGGTGTACTTTGAGGGTTTGTGACTCTGCAGACCGTTTACATGCAGAAAACGCTACATAACACACAAGGGGACGGGTAATAACCGGAAAAGCATGACATGGGACCTTTAATTCCATCATCACTTAAACCATCATTATTTGAATTTGTGTTTCTTC
The DNA here is from genome assembly GCA_943591055.1 of Gobionotothen gibberifrons. Classification (NCBI taxonomy): domain Eukaryota; kingdom Metazoa; phylum Chordata; class Actinopteri; order Perciformes; family Nototheniidae; genus Gobionotothen; species Gobionotothen gibberifrons. The sequence goes on from CALSBZ010004414.1 coordinate 280,197, forward strand.
CCATTTCTAAGTCCAAAATGCACTCTCCTATTGTTCTGTTTAGGTCTCCACCAACTCCTGAAGAAAATATGTGGCTCTTAAGAGGACAGATGCACATTTCTACTAACTGAATACCCACTCCCCTTATCCATCCCTTTAGTAGACTGCCAACTGTTAAACCGTGGTAACACTGTTGTATCTTTAAGGACCATCAACCCGCTCAGAAAAAGCTTTACCGGAACACGACTAACCAAATTCACAATGTGGCAGAACTGTAACCACAGTTTTACAAATGTGTCTGAGAACTACAGTTGACTTCAGGTAATGTTAGGTATTCGGGGTGATTGTAAGCTGAAGTTACCACAATTCTTAGTTGAGGTGATTATACATGTCTGAAAACATAGTTATGAATATTGTCCTACATTTTTGCTAATAGAGCCCTCTAAATACAACATACTGGCCCTTTGGTAGGTTAAATGATATGCTAAAAGCTATGCTAAAGGCTATGCTAAGTGCTATGCTATGTTAACCAGCTAGTTGCTAACTGGACAGGTAGGGTATTGTTGGCTTTGATGCTTCAAACAGCTGCCTGAAACATGGACAAGTCCTACATTTACGACTTGAGGCTTCTATTGTAAGACATTGTTTTTGGACAATAACTTTGTTACAGACAGACAAGAAGTGATAAAGAAGAAGTTAGTGTTCTCTACTCCTCGGACATGATTTAAAACATATTGCTACCTCAACTCACAAACAAATTACAAGAGCTAGACAAGAAGAACAAATGTTGTTAAGCTTCTTTGTTGTTTCAGGGAAAATAAATCTTCACCAATAACTTTGTTCTTCTTTCCCAGCTGGGTTAGAAATAAAACACTGGCCAGAGAGAGAAAAGAATCAGAAGAACGGAGGGTGGAGGAAACAGAAGAGTTACGGAAACAAAAAGATTGATTGATTCAACTTGAGCTGTGAGTATTATCTGTGGAGTGATAATCACAACTCTTTTAACGCTGGTCAGATTTGACACCTTTAGAAGTGTATTTTCCAGCATTCGAAGCGAAGCATATTTTCGCACTAATCTTTTTATCACATATAATAATTGCCAAGGTATCGTGCATCAATTTAAATGCAGGGTGGATAGTTTTTCATCTTATTTGATAATTGTTTTACCACAAAGGCTCAGCTGCAAACAATAAAAGCAATAGAAAATGTGTCGCCTGGTAGTCACTGAATTCAATTCACAGCAGATAATGACAGCCTTCCTCTGTCACACACAGACCACACACTGCTCTGATGATGTGTGTACAGTGGAGGTGATGATGCGTCTTACTTATCTGAATAAAATGTTGCTTCAGGCTAGAACACATTGTTTTTTTTCTATTTATGACGGCAAACATATATTTCTAGAAAGCAACGTAGCATCTGGCAGCAGATGAAACACTGATTGCCTCTGGGGAATGAAGAAAAATGAAATAAGGAATGAAAGTGGGGCAAAGGATTGGGAAAGGAAAACATTGCATTAATCAGCTGGCAGTGGTTCTGGACCAGCGAGCTATGGACCACAATGCAACTTTGCATTAGTTGTGGAAGTCAGCTCATTCTGGCTGCCCTACTTTACACAGCACATATAAAAACCTGTGCAAGCGGCTCCTCGCATCCAGCACATATAACAACCTGACCCTTTGTAATAGGTTGTGGAGTGGATTTTCATTATCTGTGAAAATATGCTTGGTATAAAAACAGCTCTACTCAAGGCCATTCAGTCTTTTATTTACGTTTTTCAGTCAAATGTGGCCCGGTAGCTAACAATTAAACATAGCTGAAATAACATAATAATAATAATAATAATTTCAATTTATATAGCGCCTTTCATGAAACCCAAGGACGCTTAAAACATGAATAGTTTTGAAGTTTTAAGCCTTGAAAAGGAAAAAGTCAAACTGAAATGGTGAAAAAAACAGGCATTTCACCTTGCTTCAAGATACCGATGAAATTAAAAACATTAGTAATTTTGGCAAAATGGCATGGAGAATGCGACAAATTACAATTGTATGACTTGCGGTGGCTTTGAAAAGTGAAAATGGACAATTGTGTTGCTTTTCATAAATCAAAAAGTAAAACTGAATGTGTTTCTTGAAGCAGAGTGTGTGTCCCTATTGTCCCCTCACTGAAGCCGTCAGCTTCCCAGCAGCGTCTCTGTCTCTTCTTCTCTTTCCCATTTTGATCCTTTGGCTCGAGACCAAACCTGACAACCTGGCAGCGTTCTTCACACTGTCTATGTAGATGAGCAGAAAGAAATGAATAAGAGTCCCTGCAGAGTTTTGGCTTCAACACAAGATTGGGCCTTCTAGAATAGCCGATTGCTCTCACACAATCTATGACAATACAAAGTACGTTTATTCATGTTTAAACTTGAGGAAATTCAAAGTAAATGCAAGGCAAGAAGAATATATCTAGGATTAAAAAACTAATGTCACAACAGGACTTAGAAAAGCTTGTCCATGCTTTCTTCTTCAGTAGACTGGACTACTGCAATAGTGTATTCACAGGGCTGACAAAAGAATCCATCAGAAAGCTGCAGCTGATTCAGAACGCTGCTGCTCGAGTCCTCACTAACACTAAAAGAGTGGATCACATCAGTCCGGTTCTGAAATCTTTACACTGGCTTCCAGTCGGCCAAAGAATTGATTTTAAAGTACTGAAAGGTGCTATATAAATAAACTTGCCTTGCCTTGCAACAGAATGCAAAAAACCAAGCAAAAAATATAATAAAACGGGTATAATGAGAATAAAAGTTACAGCTAAGCGTTAAGATATGAGCGGTTATATAATTTTAAAGAGTTATTGAAGGAATTTTTCAGACAGTTCTTAAAGATTATGTTAGAATTGTCTTAATCATTGGCAACCAACTACAAATATGCACATCTGACACATTCATTAACAATGAATGAATATACAGTATCTTGTACAGTTTACAGAAATGTTAATGCAATTGGAAGCCTTTGGATTTTTTTCAAAGGCTTCCAAGTCACAGAAAATGTCCAGGCTTTAATACATTAGAAATCTTTGTCAAAAGGGTTGATGATACATATTAATGAACCCGAGTCCACCAAAGTGTTGTACACATGTCCCTTGTCTACGCAGGTGAATCCATTCATTGCATTATAGACAATGCGCCCACATTCATGCAGATGTTCCGAATTTCAAACTTGGGAATACTTTTTGTCAACATGTAAAAATGCAAGATTTACAATCAAAAACTTAAATTGTCTGTTTTAGTAGAGTTAATGAAGTTGTTGACAGCTAACACTTACACACAAGAGAAACACTGTTGTACCGCTTTCATCACACACTGCTACAAACGCTTTATATTCTGTAACATTGCCTCACCTGCTTTTCCCCTCATTAATCATTCTACAGTGTTCAACTTACACTGTCATTCATCATTCAGTGAGTGGAGAGGAAGAACTGCTAGTTCTCCATCTTGTTCCATTACAGCAGATTGTGCCGAATATAATTCAGCATTAATGAGTCACTGTGTGTGTAAGCTTCTGCCCTCTCATGTCCTCGTGCGGCATGTCAACCCATCTTCCTGTGTGTTTTTGTATGTGAGTGAGCGTGTGTGTGCATTTCTTAATGGGTGTGTAATAAACGGCTAATGAAGGACTTGAGGTTCCAGATGGGAAGACACAGTTTGACTTCCTGATTCATGATCTGTCACATCCACTGTACCTCTCTCCACCTCCCAGTGGAAGCAGCACTAAAGCTCTAAAGCACTTTAGAAGGTGATGATCAGTCCTAAAGAGAATTGGTTGACACTTTTGAAGGTTCATCTCTTTGTTTCTAGTTTTCTTGATGCCAAACATATTTTCCACCTTGATTTTATTTATTGTTTTACTCTAAATGTAACTATAGGCCATCTTCGATGTCAAATTAAGAAATGGCAATATAACACTAAATGTTAGTCCGTATTATGTTGACCCTATTGTCACTCTGTATTTAAATGTGTTAAATGTTATACTTGTATACATTTCTGGATGTCTTAATAAAGACACTTGAGCGAGAGAAATATCATTCGAATGAGCTTTAATGGAGAAAAACCTAAGACTCCAATATTCACAATCATACTATAGTCATAGTACATTCCATAATGTTATACCTGACCTATTAGTAAGAGTCAGAACATCCTATCTGCAACAGGGTGGAGGCCACACATAGTGGGAGTATACTGAGAAATGTATGATTAACTCCACGTATAATATAAATGATATATGTGACTGTGTCAACCGTACTGTAATATCTATTCCAGATAAGGAAAATGCATGTTAATTCAAGGCGGTAGTGCTGATAGCATGCATTGCTAATGAATGTGATCGGATATCCCTGTTAACCTTTGGAGGAGATCAGATATCAGCAGCAGGCAGTCTGTGAGGTTTGAGAGGAACATGAAGGCAGCAAAGCATCTAAATGTCAAAAGCAGGATAAATTCCACTGTCCTATCACCACGGGACACCATGGTAAATCTGTGATAACCACAGCCAACCTTCAAATACTGCTCTCAGAGCTACAGTAGACGGTCCCTTTTGCAACAAAAAAATAATCTATAAATTGTTTGTCCCTGTAACGAAGACAGTCACTGTTTAGGATTTATTTCAATGTTGATTTAACCTCCAGGTAGTGACTACCTGGTGCTCCTTTTTATGTAGCTTCAATTGTCTTCAATTGTCTCAATTCCATCCAATCAGCTCTCTGATTAACTGCTACCTGTGAGTGTACCATTTTGTACTGGAAAGAGGATTGAGGCCTAAAATACTCTTTATGTAAATAGTGTGTTTAGTCATCTTTCACTGTATAGCCCTTTGCATGGCTTTAGGGTTTGGATTGTAATATGAAACTGTTTCTGCTAGCGTGCGAACCATGATGTATAAAGAGAACTGGATTCAATGTGGAGGCAGGGCTCCGTTAAGTCCTATGAAAGTTGCGCACAGGTGCATGACGTGTCTTATAACTATTAAGATTTTCTCCCCCTGTGTCATGTCTGTTTTTACTTCCTGTCCTTGTGTGTTTGCCACCTGTTTGATTGGCCCAATTCTAAACCAACCAAAATACCCTCCCTTACCCACTTCCGATTAGCGCATTCCCATGGAGGGTCCTCCACATTGCTGTAAGTGATGCTCCAAACCAAGTGGGGGGTGGGAGTTAATTAACCAGCTGAACCTCCTGCTAGTAAACTGCCCAAAATAAAAGACATTTCATTTAGTCATATACTGTAGATGACATATTAATGTTAAAACTTCAAGGTTTCACTGTATTTTTATTTGTATACTTTGGATCTATTCCCGAGTATAGTCTAGAAAAACTATAGAGTGTGCATTTGATTTTATAGTTTTGTATATTTGCAGGGACTGCTGCAAAAACCAAGCAGCTCATACACATCAGGAAAAGAGGTTTACAAAACAAAGAAACGATTTTTGGAGTTTGATCACATTCATGAGTTATAATTGTTTGTCCACATTGCTGACTCTAAACCATCGTCAAGACAATTTAAAACAGTTCCTGTTTCGGCCGGAGAGAGGGGGGTTGTCCCGAGGCCTGCCGGTGTATGTACAACCTCCCCCGTAAAGAAGGGAGCCTCATTCAGCTGGAGGTGTGACTCCAGATGAATTCCACTCCATCATGGTGTGTGAGTGTGTAGGGGTCCGTTTGGAATTGGGCCATAGTCTGTCCTGGCCCTATTAGTTCCACCTGTTCCACATTAGCCTGAATGGCTAAGCTCCTGTATACCTGCACTGTATCCCCTCATTAGTTCTGTTTGAATGGTAAGTCCTGGTTTCCTGTTTAGTGATTGTTGTATCCTTGTGGTAAAGTGCAGTTCTGTTTGTCCTGGATTATTTCATATAATTACAACCATTTTGGTAAAGGTTCCTGTTATCTGTAGTTGCATGCCTCTGCCCCACTCCGTGACATGGAGCCACTGTTTCAAACCCCCAACATGCAATAGTTGTTGCAGGAGGCTTGGTGATGCAGGCGAAGACGGCATGCAGATCTGTTTATATGGCTGGGCTCTGTTATTTCCTACAGTGGTGTCGCAGTAATAAACTCTGCTCTGGTGCACATTGCAGAGGAGCTGAGGCTCCGTTAATGAATGTTTCCAGGTAAACTGAGGTTATAGTGTGCTGTAAAACATTATGCTCTCACCTATTAAGATCAATTGTTTGTATCACATTTACGGAGATGAACACACTCAGACACTGCATCTAGTGCACTCATCATAAACAATTATGCATCATTTGTTTTGCTGCAGGTTAAAGAGTGAATCACTATCTAAAATATCAAATGCAGTTTTGTCCTCCGGTGCCCTCACTACGAGCTAATAAAGCAGATACTCCGAATGTACAAATGTCTAATATAATTACTTCTACTTATTTAATAGCTACTCTTTTAGTTGATTTAACACAATGTTTTTTTTGGAAACATCATTTCTTCCAGTGTGCGTCTGCACTCCACTAACCCTGTGCAGTCTGCATCACTTGAGATCATAATGTGTTCTAATTAATGAAGCTACGCTTAATTTGCAATGCTTCTACACTGAGTGCTTAAAAAACACAGATTGTTTTGGCAGGAACAGTTTATATAACAAATAGCCACACAGTGTTATTCCTAAGAACATCACAACATCTCCAATGAGAATAAGGTTCATAGCATTAGCTTGGTTAAAGATGTTGACTGTAAAGTTCAAACTGGATAAACACAGTGTTTAATATTTGTTGGATTTAACCACATCTTTTAATGAATTGCTTCGTTAGTCCAATCATTTACCTTTCTATCTGTGTGTCCAATTGTTTCTCTGTCATTATCGCTTTAGCCTGTCTTCCTGTTTGACTGTCTTTCCGTATGTCCAGTCGTCTGTCTGTTTGCTGTCTGAAAACATGTCTATGCCACTTAGGGTTTTCGGGAGGGGGGAGGAAGAGTGAAGTAAGGGTACAAGGGGAGGGGGGTCGGAGGGGAGCAGCAACTTCACATTTTTTTCAGATAATTGATCATCTTATTTTTAGTATTGAGGAAAATAGTGCTTTTTAGATGTGAGTTTCACAAACGAGCTAAACCATCTTTAGCCTTATAGCTTTTTGTTTTTGTTTTAAACGTTTTGTGCATAAGTACAGTATTTGCGTATATGTACTTTCTTACTTTCCAACACTTTCAGAGGATACAAATATTCAACATGAGTTACTACAGTGGCTGCAGTCTGCTCCCCCCAGGACAGTTGTTTCCAAGCGGCAGGAAGTAAGGATGAGGGACCGTTGGGAGGGGTAGATAGCTAAATATTTTAATGTTGTTTAGATGGGGACGGCGATGTTCTCTTAATACATCCATGACGCAGTCGCGCGGAGCTACGTTGATGCAAAAGTGGGCGTAGTTGAATATAATCTTGGATGGAAAAACAACGCTTCCTATTGCTACATAAAAAGACATACAAAAACATTGACAACCAAGCCTAAACACAAGGTCAATGGAAATTAAGAAGAAAAAGCTCCAACAGATAGATTGATTCACAGTCAAAATTACCCATGAAAACCTTGAGAACAACTTTCACCCTGGCAACAAAGGCTTTCCACTAAAGAGCTAACCCCCCTCGTGAAATTGCAGCAGCCAAAGTCAACAATAGCCACAAATATGACCATGCCTGTGCAGAAATAATCTGCCACATTGCAAAATAAATGCCCTGAATGTTTGAGTCTAATGTCAAGAGAAGTGCAATCTAGAGTAATCATCAACATTTGTGAGAGTACCTTTCATGGTTGCATGTAGACGATGTTTTTCTTACAGATAGGGTTTAAACTGAATCCATTTACACTCTGATGGTATGTCTTCTGACAGCAGGAGATGATGGTGATTTTGGAGGACACATCTTGTAAGCAGTGCTCACAGGGAAAGGCAGAGGAATCATTTCCAGATTGAAAACACCTCTCCAACCGCCCACTGTGCACTGCCTGGTGCACTGATTAGAACTGGCTTGTAAAGAAGTGGCTGGCTGTAATTACGCTGAGGTCTTTATTTGAAAGTTATACATACTTTATCAGCGTTCAACCAGGAACACCAGATTGCTCCAGGAAGCTGAGCTCAACATTTTAAAATGCAAATGCCTGTACAGGTCTTTACAAAACTGACTGTAACGCAAGACACACTTTGTGAATATCTCAAGCTGAAGAGAAGAAAAAAGACACTTCAAGGCTCCACATCCAACAAACAATTGATGTGTTGACAGCCATGAGGCCAGCTGCTGGGAAATGAGTGAAGGAGGATGAACAGTGTGCGCAATCAGGCCTTTTTGAAGATGAGCAAGACAGACACACATACCTGCTGTGGGCGAAAGACCATGTTCCACTGTCAATTACAGCCAGCCTGGAGCAGCAACAGGTTGCCCGAAGAGAGCCTTAACTTTGTTTGTGGACCTCAACAAACCACTATTGGATATATTTGATTAGGATTAGGATCCCGGATGAAACATGGACTACGTCTCATCTGTATAACCACTACAGCCCCTAGTAGACCACCCCACACACAACAACACAGACTCTAACACTACTTGCTGTTAACCAGCAACTATGTGCGATATATATATGCCGTTAATAACTGTGCAATATATACCTGGCTGCTAAATCCTCAGAACTGTTACACGATGTGTTTTTTTGTAAATGTTGTAACTTTTTTTACTATAATATATATATTTGTATCTTTAATATTTTTTTATGCATGCTTCTTAGGTAATATTAAGCTGTCTTTGGCTCTTTTCTGCTGTAACAATATACATGTCCCCTCTGTGGGACGAATAAAGGTATTCTGATTCTTCTGAACGCTGAGACGTTAACTGAAGCCAAGAGATCTAATCCCTTTTAAAGCTAATGCCGCATTTCCACTGCAGCGGGTAGCCCCGTTTAAACGTCTTTATGCGGGCAGCCCAGTTTTTCCAGGCCTTTCCATATAGCCTAGTACCGGCTAGCGGGTACTTTTTCCCTCTTTTTCCGGCCCCATAAAATTGTGGTTCTATCGGGGCAGGGCCAGGGCTGAACTAGTGACGTCAACACTCTCGACTGCTGATTGGTCGAGGACTGTCGTGCAGTGTAGGGAAAAACTCAAAAAGATGAAGAGTGAATATCGCTTCGTCAAGGATAACAACAACACGAGTGGTGGTTTGAGCTAATAGACACCATTTACGGCCATAGACAGGCTAGCGTTGGGAGGGAGGCAGGCCTGGACTCCTGCAACAGCATTACTGGAGTCTCTGCATGGTAAGTTTTTGCTTACGCTCTGTTATGTACTTGAAAGCGTTGTGTCCCTATCTGTTCGAAAGCTCACTTCTAACAAAGAACTCTATTTTATCCTTACATCGACAACCCCTATCTGTTCTAAAGCTCACTTCTAACAAAGAACTCTATTTTATCCTTACATCGACAACCCATGCTTTTATTTATCCTTACATCGACAACCCGTGCTTTTATGGAGCCCCGAAGGCTAGCTAGCTAGCTAGCATTAGCTAGAGCTAGTTTGCTAACACCATATGTGCCATTGTTTACGTTCAGTTTTTATTTTCTATAGTTGTTGTTGCTATTTTAGTATTGTGCTGCAGTCGTTTGTGGAATTAACAAGCCATGTTTCTGTTCTAGATGATTACATTGGGGACTAGCGAGGAGGAACAGTCCCGAACAACGTCCTTCGCATCAACTCCACTGGACCACAGACACCAACGCAGCGCCAGCTCGACACCGCGGCGTGTGGTTCTAGGTAAGAAATAGGCTGGAATTATGACTTTTTTTAGTATGGAGTAAGTAAAAAATAAGCTATACCACTGTGTGGGAATGCGCTGTTATGTTTTTGTTATGTTTTTGTCCCCTGGATGTGTGCAGAGAAAATGAGCCTGCTAGCAGCAGGGGGATTGTGCATTTTTTCTGTCTTTTGCCTTAGCTAAAGCTTTGTTGTTTATTGTTATCAGACAATGATACTACAGATTATTCAATTATTAATTAAATATTTCGTTTTGTTATTGCATTCATTTGTATAGTATTGTATCATGTCTGTATCACCTTTTGTTTCATTTGTATTTTATAAAAAATAAATAAACTAAACTAAACTATACATATATTTATATTCATTATCAACAGGCTGGAAATTCACAATCATTGTAAACATCTAGGGCCAGAACTTTCTTTAGTTCATCCTTACTGTTGTTCTGTTTATACATTTTATTCTTATATCCTTGTGTGACCTGTACCTGTCCTGTGTTTTTCATTCTTATTGCTAATTCTTATTGCTATAATTATCTTGTCACCAAGGCAAGAGGAAACGAGGAGGAGAGGATCTGGCCCAGCAGAAGGAAGACCGGGCCCAGCAGAATCAGCACTTGAACCGGACCTTGGGGGAGGCGAGGGAGTTGGAAGCAGCCTTGAAAAGGGAGGAGATCGCTCAAGCAGAGACCTTTTTTAATTTAGCCTTCCTGCGCACTCTTGGCCAGATGCTAGGGGGAATGTTTATTTTTTATCTTTAAAATGTTTATTTTTACAATCAATGCCATGTCTTTTTATGCTGCTGCAATAAAAAAACATTTTTTAAATTATTTGTATTGTACAATGTCATGCCTTTTTATGCTGCTGCAACAAAACACTTCCCAAATTGGGATCACTAAAGTACTTCTTTGACTTATCGCTTGTTGATAAATAATTGCTCCCAACAGCGATCATACAGAAAGATGGCATCATCTAGGCGTCCCTCTGCAGTCAGAAATATAAACACCATCATCGTCCACAAAGCACTGTACAGGGGTTTATGGATTTAAGAGAATACTTATCACAGTGAAACCTTTATCATCTGTTGCAATTAAAGCAAATAAGAGAATAAATACTTGGTTAAATAATACATTTAGACTCTTTTGCAGGACAACTCTGCATACCGTTTGAAATTGAGTTTGCTAGCTTGAGGTCCTCCTAAAACATAACATTACATATTTTGTAATGGTATTAAGAATACATGATAAATAAATAATACATGTAGTAAAAATGTCTCAATTGTAATCCTCATTGTGCTGGACTCAACACATTGCTTATATATTTCAAAGAGAACAAAATAAAAAACCTATACAAAGAGAGCGGTGCACAGCGCTTAATATTTACTTGCACTATATTTCTGTTTATCTGTTTTATTGTGTTGCACTGTTGGAGGAGCCTGTGACCTAAGATGTTCATTGTCATAACTACACTGTAGCTATGTTCGTATGATGACTAATAAAAGCCTTGAACCTTGAGGCGGTGTCTTTCAGACAAACCATCATAATAATCATATATTATTTTGATGCTGTGGATACTTTAGCCTGCATCCATCTTTACAATTTTTTACACTTGCATTTATGAATATAGTTTTGCTGTGTTTTACACTTTTGTATTTATGTTTATAGTTTGCTTTGATATTTGCTTAATGTATTAGATTATTATTATGGGGCAGTACTTACTGGTGCTTGAAATTCAAATATTTACTAAATATTCAATTCAGATAACAACATTTTTGTTTAAAACATTTGACAAACACATGTATATGAAAAAAAAGATTTATTTATGTTCAATAGATAGATTCTGTACTCTGAGCCGGTAGCAAGCTTCCACAGTGCGATGGCCACTCTCTTCTTTAGAGGTATACACACTGTTGGAGCAAAACCACCTGTGGTGGGCCTCCCCCCACCCGTGCTCC
>CALSBZ010004414.1:326908-342548 GCA_943591055.1 Gobionotothen gibberifrons
CATGACCAATGAGGGCAGAGATCAGTGTGTGCACAGATGGAAGGCTGACAGGCAGGTAGGCCATCCAGTTACTTTAGCCCACACACACACACACACACACACACACACACACACACACACACACACACACACACAGTGGCACATGCTGAGACATAAATCCGCTCCCATCTGAATCCTCTCCTCAGGTTCAGGATATTGACCTTGTCATCAGAACGCAGTGACCCTTGAGCAACAAATAATGAACGGTTTGATATCAAAAAGTGCTGAGATAATAAAAGCTGACAGCCCTGATCGGCACATTTTTGCTGCCTGGGCAGGTTGGCTTCTACTTGGCATTTAGTTTATGTGTTTAGAGTTAACACCGTTCTGTTTTATATGAATCATATTGCTCTGTCGTGAAGGAGGGCATTAAAACAAGCAGCAAGGTTAAGCCTTGCTGTGTTTTAATTTAATGTAATTGCAGGAGCTTATGCTTAGAGTAAAACATGGTGTAGCCTATGGTTTGTTTTTAGCCCATTCATTTGTGTCTCCAGGTCCGGCCTGTGGATGGGGGGGGGGTTATGACGTTCATTGTTGTCTGCACCAGTATGTTTTTCCAGCTATGCTAGTTGTGTGGCTATAAGCATAGAACATTGATCAGACTGAGATATCGTCAAATAATATTGAGTGGGTGGTCATTGAATTTGGCAGTGACAATCATGGTCCCCAGATGATACATTTTAATAATATAATAACTTTGTTCATCCACAGACTTTTCTCTTGGTGCCACCATAGGGTTGACATTTTTGGGGATATGCTACATGTCTCAAAACTGTTAGGACTGCTAAAACATTTGGTCAAACATTCATGGTCCCCGAAGGTTAAATACTAATTAATTTGTGTATCCGCTGACTTTTATGTTGGTGCCACCATGAGGTTTGTGGTGCGAATTCATTTGAACAAAACTGTTACAATTATGAAATGTTGCCAAATCATTGTCCCTAGAGGATTCATTCTGACTTTGTTGATTTACACTTCTCATCCACTATCATGGGTAGGTTTTTTATTATCCAGAAAATAAATCTTAATATGTACTTGTGGATTTGCACAGACTTTAGTATAGAAATGACACTTCTCCTCAGAATTAACAGCAATGTCTTGTAGCGCAACACATTGCAAGAGCGTGAGTGTTGTATGAGTTGGTGGAGTCTCAAATCTCATTGGACAAATTATATGTGATGTATTGTTGGCCAATTAACATAAATACCAACAGTTATATGCTGGAATTGTTTGTTTTGAAGGTGTATTTTGATTTGAAGGTACAGTTTATAGTAGGGCCGGGACTCGATTAAAAAAAGTAATCTAATTAATTAGAGGCTTTGTAATTAATTAATTGAAATTAATCGCATTTTTAATCGCATATAAATATTTGACCTGAGAACAGTGAGAAGCAATTTTTTTCACATGGATTTTAGTATACCATTGAATAATGACTGAATACATAAGCTTAAGCAACAAAACATTGTTTATTTTTTTTCAAGGTGGTACTTAACCAAGACCAACAGAAAAGTGCAATTTTTGCCATAAAGTGTAGCAATAGCATATTTAGGAATATAGTACATTTCAGAGATTCAGGTAGCCTATAGGTAGGTAGACCTTCTGTAAACTATAACACTTTGTTTTTAAGTAAAACACAATACTTTCAAGTACATTCAGAACATTGGAAACCCTGACGATTAGAAAACATCTCTCTGTTGCTTCAGAGGCCATAACAGACTTTGTTGATTTACCAACAGTTTTTTGCAGCCCCTTATCTTCTACCACTCCAAGTGGTCTACAGTCGAGTGCAATCCAGTGAGCCAGGGAGTTGGTTATTTGTTCAGACGTGGACTTAGTTATCCTGGCCCTGAAACCAGTCATCTGGTTGAGTGTGGGTCCTCCTTGTACTCAGAGTCGGGCTAACGTCCACGCTAGCTTCCACGCTAGCTGCTATATGTTTAGCATTGAGGTGATACTTGAGGCTTGATGTGCTGCGGCGATATGCAAATTCCTTTTTGCATAATTTGCACACAACCGTGCTCTTATCGACGCTTCCATCCGTCCGTTTTTTAAAACAACATTTCCCATCCACGGGGCCAACCAACGCGGTCTCATCAGCTTCTTCGTTCATGTTTGAATTGTTCACTGTGGTTTGTTGTTGTCTGAAGTCATGAACGTTAGTTGGTGCTCCAGTATAATCGGTACGCCTGAAACTCATCCAGTGAGAAACGTTCCGCGGTGCAAAAATAAGTGCGATTAAAATGCGTTAATTTTTTTAACGCGTTAATTTTTGTGTAATTAATTAATCTTAATTAACGCGTTAAAGTCCCGGCCCTAGTTTATAGAGATAAATTATGCATTTTTGAAATTTCAAAAAATATGTTTGTTGAACCTGTTGAGTCTCATCCCAGAGGCACGACCTGATTGGCCAGTTTGAATTGTGAATGCGGGCTCTCCTGCTATAAATGTCACTGGAATAAGCAGGGAGGGGGATTGTTCCTTTTGTGGGTGAAAGAGCAGCACCAGGCCTGAGAAGGCAGATAAATGTTGCTTTTGAAGGCTATACATTTTATCTAAAAAAAAAACTCTCCAAGTGTGTTTTTTCGTCTACACCTCTAATTAAAATAGCACATGTTAATATGAAGCAGGCCGGAGAATCGTCCTAGCTCTGTATTACAGTTTTACGCCATTTCCTTCCCAGTCTCCGTTTCTTCCTTCTCCCTCTCTCAAATCACTCTATCCTTTTTCTACAGAGGCCCCCGGGGGTCTTGAGAAGACAGGACTCCCAAATACTTTTCTCTTTGGGATCACTGATTTGTCCGTCCATTACACCCGCCGACTTCCACCCATCCAATGATCCTATGATGTTAAGCATTCAAACCCATTACAATGAATTATGAAACACTACCTGAAGTGTGTTTGGGGTTAGTTAAACATAACTTCTGCTTAGCCCAGATTCATCCCAACAGCTGTGCTTTAAAATCCCTATCAAGGATATTCCTTTCCCGGGGGAAGCTGTGCTTTTCCTCACGATGCAGTGATGTGACTAAGCTGTCCTCATATCTCTGCCCAAGGTAAGTTGTTATATGTAGAGGATAGAGACGGGGATCAGAAGTGAGATCAAACAGCGGCAAAGCAGGTCTGCGCCGGGCCGTGACAGTAAAGAGCTGAGTCACAAATCCAAACTCCCAGGTCAATCATCAATCTTCATTCCAATCCTCACCTGTGGTCTGGAGCTCGGAATGAAAGAGTGAGATTGCAGGCTGTTGAAAGTGTGTTTTTTCCATAGGGCTTCTCCGGTTCAAATTGAAAAGAGCTTCAGAAACCTGGTAGAAAACCATGAGTGATACAATAATCCTTCTGTTTTCTAGTGCAATTCCAGTCGCTGAAAGACTTTTAGGTGGCTAAAACGGAAAATGAATACAAATATATCAGTAAATAACTGAAGACAGAACAGCTTGCTTTCCCTTAATTTATGACCATTCCATCGATACACGCATGCATTATGTAACTTTAATGTTGTAGTAGAGACCATAATTATGTAGCAAGCTGATGCAATTTTTTATGAACCAGCCTTTAAATACACTTCAGTTCACTCTGCCCGTCTCTTTCTTACAAGCATTGTGATTAAAACACGTTTTGTCCATGGCTGCAACCTAATTAATTTGTATAAAGTCTTATTACAGACTTCCATAACATAGTGACATCACTATGTATCACTCGCTCTTCTATTGGCTAGCGCTCAACACATTTAATGTAATGGAACAAGGGGCGGGACATCTCTTAGTGTATGACCAATCAGAACAGAGCCGGCCAGCTATCCAATCAGAGCAGACTGGGCTCAGGTTTCAGACAGAGGGTGAAAAGAGGTGCTGCTGCACAGGCAGTATGAGAACAATAAAGCCTGGAGACATAGCATTGAAAGTAGCCTTCTGTTAGGTAGTGTGGCCCTTACGGAACTTACACACGGCGGCGTGCGTTGAAGTTTGCCGGCGGGCGTGCCTGACGCTCGACCAACAACCAATCACATGAATCTCCCGCCCCGGACACACAAGCACGCGGTTTGATTGGCTAGAGCTTGTACTGGCAAATGATTCGATTGGCTGACGCTTCCGTCGAAGCTTCAAAAGTAGAACATTGCTCTACTTTTGAAGCTACGCTCATTCAAAGTGAATGGGCAGAAGCGTGACGCACGCCGCCGTGTGTAAGCTCCGTTAGGGTTAAGGGTCTTGTAGTAAGGGTCTCTGGAGACATAGATGAATGTTCCACCCCTGCATATGAAAGGCAAATGTTACTTACCCCTAGATTCCACCGGGTCCGTCTGCACCGTGTTACGGCTGCGCCGCGGCGTTCACAACGATCGCGGCCACTCTAGTCAATGGGTGCTATTCCACCGGACGCGCCGGGTTACAGCTAGAAGCGTCCCAGAAGCATCTCGGCGCTGGAAGTGGTCGGACCAAAACCGCGGCGCAGCCGTGACGCGGCGCAGACGGACCTGGTAGAATCCAGGTAAGTGTTAATGTCCAGAGGTGGAGGGGTTGGTGATAACTGGAATATGCCTTTGGAACCGTGAAACATCTGCTACTGTAACTCAGCATTTAATATTACTGGATGGCAGCACTGTTCCCTGGTGATGTCACTGTGCAAGTGGCTCTAAGTACTAATCAACTTTTGTAATGAACTTCCCAAAAATCTGCAATTAGCATTTTGAACAATTTTGGAAAACATAATGAAAAATATGTATCTTATGTTTTTGTTTAATGTGTTCATTTACATCCTCTTCATCGCTCCGATGTTTTTTATTTGCTGCAGTTTTTAGTCTCTTCAGTGGAGCAGAAGCGTCAGTTGACATTTAAATCACATGCTTCTTGTACATACTCCGATGTAATTATTGATGCATAAATGTGTTCATCCATTCAATGTGGCATCTGCTATAATGGGGTTAGTGTATGATAATACTTAATAATACACAATATAATACATGATAATGTATAAGTTGATTTACTTCGATCTACTGTACTGTGTTAAAACACCACAACAATATTACAACAAATATACTGCATATTAAAGCAAACTATTATAAAGGTAAAAGTATGAGCATAACAAATAAAGAAGTGTAAACATTTACATTATTATTATGATTATTTAATATATAAAGACTATATATTATTGAATTACAATTAAGATAATAAGATTAGATATACTTTATTTGATCTAAAATATTGATGTTTTTTCGTTATAGTAGCCTGTGAAAACCATAACAAATATATGCTTAAATGCTCTTCAGCAAACACAACTGCAGAGCTGCAAACATTACTGAAGTACTGAAAGTCCAGGAAACAAACTTTGACTTTGAAGACCAAAGTTCACCCAGTTTTCTTTGTGTATTTGTGAATGAAGCGCCATCTCATGGTTAAATCCTGAAATTGAACAAATGGGGAAATCTGGCAACGCCCTCTCAGGAAATAGTGGGAGGGCTTTAAAATCCCAGCCACTGGTAAACGCTGGGTCTTTGGTTGGAATCCGCTGGGTGGAGTCCTTTCTAGAGTGCTACATCTGTAATAGCAGCTAATATGAAATCTCAGTTTTTGAAAAAAATGGAAGGATGGATTATCAGTAATCATTTCAACGTGACACAGACACATCGGATTAACCTTCAGCAGCATTTTTCTCGTTTTAATGCCATTGAACACAACTTTTGATCAGAAAAACAGCAAAAGTAAGACATTTGCCTTTTGGCTCAGTAAAGCTACGCTGTGTGTTGTCTGGCTTTGCCTGAGCTGCCACAAGTTTTGGTTGCACAGTGATGATACTTATACCGCTAGAATCTGTGGAATCTCAGCTTTCTATATATATATCTTGTTTGTGCAGATCCGATAAGTAATTAACTATTTCTACTGTGAGTTCTGTGCTAAGTGCGTTAGCATTTTTCGCTCAGGGCTAATTCTTGTGAGACTTGTGTTTTGTTTCGGTAAAAATGGTGCTTATCTTCAGTTAGCTGAGTTTCTTCCTGTTAGACACATTCATAGTTTGTTAAATGTTAAGAAGCCCTCAGACGCTGTTTCTTGCAGATGTTGCATTTTTGCCGCGGGCCCGTGGGGCTCAACAGGTTAACTGTGTTTCTGTCAGGGCAGCTGCTTCAGATGTTGTTATTTTACTATTTTTTATTCCACCCCTCTATTTTTGTCTCCAGGCTCTCTCTGGCTATTGCGTTCTTAGAACCTCTTCAGACTTGCCGTTCGCCATCCATCCACCAGATGCCCTCAGACTTTCGCATCAGTCACCTGACTCCATCATCGACCTGCTCACCTCATTCCCTTTGGCACAATAATTATCACATTTTACTATTAATTCACTAAAGTGTTCCACTCTGCATGCTGGTCTGCATGTTGGCACTTTCTCTTGTTGCCAGTCACACACTCTATGACAGCTCCAATGCCTTTTGACACATTTCAACACAATGCAATTGAAAGTGCTTTACATAAAAACATTAGAAGGACAGAGTGCAGAAGAAACACAATATATATACAATCACATTTAAAAAGCCAAGAAAATACAAACAAAACAAGCTAAAACTGAAAAAGAGAGTTATAAAATGTAAGAAGCAAGTTGCATGCAGTGCATGAATGAATAGCTATGATTAAATAAAAAGCATCCACCAAAGGAAAGTATTCACCCTAAAGATTGAATAATGCCATAGAATACATGCTTACTTCAAAATGTCTAGTTTGAGATTCATATTCATCGATAAAAACATTTCCTTATTACACTCTTCTTTTGCACATGCCAATGTTTAATGAGTGTGAGTCCACTCTGTGACCTGGCGGTTAACAGTGGATGTAGCAAGATGTCGACGTGAGAAGCCGACACTTTTAAAGGTGAGCAGTACACAGATCTTCCTCCTGGATTCCTCTGGTGGCCATGGTAACGAAAGAGAATCCTAGCGCTGAATCTAAAAAAAGGTTTCAGAGCGCTGCAGCTGGAGTGGGAGCAGAAGAAGAAGCAGAGGAGGGGAAGCTGACTCACATAAAGACTTAGTTGCAGTCGGAGCGAACACCATATCACACTGGCAGATAAATGGCACAGCCTGGGGGAATATTAACAACCACGACACACACACAGAGCGCGCACATAATTTATCTCGTTACATGGCTGTATATAGGAAAGAGCTATATTGCTTTGGCGAAATCGTTTTAGCAGTTGTGTGTCAGATGGAATTTATTAAGACTACAAGGGAGTAATAAAGACGAGGAAAGATATTGAAGTATGAGAAAGAGCACTGTGTACATATATTCCAACAAGCTGACTGAATTTCATCACAAGCTTACTAAAGAGTAGTCGGGCAGAAACAAGTCCTAAAACCTGGGAATAACTTAAAATATGTCAGTAAACATTGTAATTGTGAATGTCTGAAGCCTCTATGTGTCGTAAAAACAGCGGTTGCTGACAAGCAGAGGTGGGCGTAAGTCATACATGTGCAAGTCATGAGCAAGTCTCAAGTCTTAACCTAAAAGTCTCAAGCACGTCCCAAGTCACTGTGGTGAGAGTCAAGCAAGTCAAGTCATTGCTCAGGGCAAGCAAGTCACACGAAATTCTGATGAATAACCCCAGTTTCCGCATTTAAATCAGTTCAAATACTGTGGTTATGAAAAGTTTAGTTTTATTTTCAACATAAACAGCAATGGAGAGTGGGGCGCTGAAATGATAACCCTATAAGTTCTAAAAGGGCTCTAAAGTGATAACACGTACAACACAAATAGTTTACATCAGCATGTTAAGCCTCCTGCCCTGGCTGCCCTTCAGCAGGGTCACAGCATGTCTCCTGTCTAAGGTGCTCCCATATGACACTGTCTCATTGTTTTCCTAACTGTGTCTGTGCACAAAGAAATGTTGCATCAAAGCCAACACAACGGAGTAGTGTATGTACCAGGGCGCATGATATGTGTGTGTGTTTGTGTGCAGACAGTGCGACATTAAGATTAAACGCATTTCTTTAATTTGGGAACACCCACATATACATCTGGAGTTGGCCAGATGTGTGTAAGTTACTGTTCATGGTCATTTGAAAACAAATGCCGTTGTCGGACACACACAAACACGCCGAACACACACACACAGAGGAGCTGAGCAGAGCACAAACACACACACATCATGCGCCCTGACCGGACATCTCCTTCATAAAACAAGTAATCAATTCATCGCGCAGTTCGATGTGTCCTTTCGAGTCATCTGTCTCAAGTCAAGTCTCAAGTCATGAATACCAAGTCAAAGTCAAGTCAAGTCTTTTATCAATGTTAGTCAAGCAAGTCTCAAGTCCAAAAATATGCGACTCAAGTCATGTGACTCAAGTCCCCCACCTCTGCTAACAAGTGACTAAAAGAGACTACAATGCATCATCACCGCACCGCTCTGTATTCAGATACTGCACAAGAATCACAATGAAGTAGAAAAATGAAGCACATAATAGAAAGTATGAAAACAACTTATATACAGTAATTCCCCAATGGGTAAACAATGTCTGTTTTTATCCACAGGTGCATCTAATCTAAACAATGGTAGGATTCTAGAACCAGATAATCTAATAACCCGTCGGCCAACAACTTTAAAGAATTACAGAACAAATCAAACTCTTCATTAAGGCCTTTTGGCACAAAGTTGTTCCAAGTGTAAATCAAAAAGGCTTCGATTTGTGTTTGCAGGACACACAGGCAAACCAAATGTCTCTTGAGGGTGAATGTAAACTCAAGTGTCAAACTGGGAGGCGACTACAGGCTTAATACAACTCTTTTGTTGCAGAGTTTACACTTATCCTTCCCTCCCACATCTCTCAGTGAGGACTCTGCAGTGGGATGAAAACCCAATTCCTCCCAAACATCAGCTGTCCTCAGAATACAAACATTTAAAAAATGTGCTGATGTTGCTGTTTCAATTCATGTCAGGGCATTTCAAGATGTAGAGTCGTGCTAGCTGCTCTTTTGGATGCTTTAAACTAATTGCTCATGTCAGCGGGCACACAATTACAATGTAGAAATGCTAAAAGTATGCAGTACACCCTTAGCCTGGCCTGCCATAAGTGAAGTACATTGTTAGAAAGCAATCTTCAAGTGAAGAAGGATGAACCATTTCCTAACCAAGGGTCTTGGGTCTTTCCATTGCGTCTTACTGAGATAAGATGCCATTAAAAAAGGTAATAGGATGAACCCTTGGTTTTTCCTCTCCAGCCACATTCCATATACCAGGGCCCCCCTTCATTTCCCCTTTCCATACATCTATAAGAGGACCATCTACTCCCCGTTCCCACTGTCCTCTTCCTACTAACCCTAACGGTGCAGCTCCATTCGCTCCCTGCCAAAACCCTTTCAAGTGTCTATACTTCTTCCTAGTCATGTACTTCTGAACCTTTAGCTGGACCTGCCTGACAGTAATTCTACATAGTACCTGCAAAGAATCCTTGAACTGAAGGGATTGTCCTTCATCTGCATTTGGGTCCAAATCCTGTCACCTGTATGAATGGAATCATTATTAAACCCCTAGAATTGCCATACAAGCTGACCTTTCACACGTAATGTTGCCAAAGAGTAAAAAGAAAACATTCACGCTCTAGAGCTTCAAGTCCTGCAGTCAGAAATCAGAGGATGAATACATACCACATTTAGCTACGTCAGAGAGCTGGTACAAAAAAACAGAAATACCTTGAAAGTATTACAGTAATACCAGATTTCAGCTTTCAACAACAAGTCATCAGGGCAGACAGACATAAGGAAGGAAGGTTAGGCTTTGTGAAGATCAGCACTTAAAGCTTAACAAATGTATTCTTAAAGAAAGTCCACGGATACAATATATAGAGAATGATACTAGATAGAGACCTTCGTCAAGACAAACGTCTTAGGAGAAAGCTATAACTCTGTGACAACAATAACATGGTGAAAATAATGTTTAATTACATTTAGTTTAAGTATGAATTTCCCCAGCAAAGAAAGGCCTACATGATTCACAAATGTGTCAGGATCTGTATCAAAGAAATAAGTAAGAGACATATAGAGAATGCATTTTGTCTGGTTGATTGAGTGCTTCAATATATATATATATATATATATATATAGTCATTTTTCAATATCTCTGACTTAATAAATCCTCAAAAATCCAACCAAAATATCTCAAAAGGTGGAAATATAGGACCATCACTGCATTATATGCATGGCTCAATACCTCTTTCTAAGCTAGAGGTTAACAACTGCCTGTAACAGTTGTCAACCTGCCCTTGAGCAAAGTGTTTAACCCCCAGCTGTTGTGGTAAGTGTTCTGGGACCAGGCGGAGCTGCCGGCTGTAATGTGCAGAGTGCTGAATACTGTGTCATTACAAATGGCTGGTTGGTCAAGAGCTTTTTATTGTTTTCAGGATTTCTTTCTTATAATAATTGAATCTTTTCAAGTTTCACAACATTAAAACAGCAAATAGAACAAGAAGAAGTCTCTGGTTATAGTTTAAAATAGCATAATTACATTGTGTATAGCGCCCCGCAGCAAAAATAATGAACATGATAGCAATGATTCAACAATTACTGTGCCAAATGCTTCCACCGCTCGTTTTCCAGCCTGTTCTCTGCTCAGAAACAAATCCTCGCCATCCTAAATGAACCGTGAATACATCAACGTTATGTGACAATCCTTAAATAAGGTTCCTAATACTGGGTACGTTACAAAACCTGCTGTCTGGGTCTGAAATGGTTTGCTCCAGTGTGTTTCTGAAAAGGAGCAGGGAATAATCAGACAGCATTCCCCTGTTGAACAGAAGGAGCCAAGTGCTCAGAGAAACACCATTACCCATGGTCCCATTACTGCAGAAGAAATATCGATCCAAACTGTTAGCACACTTTATTCAGCAAACAGTGAACAGCTTGTGTCCTACTTAGAAAGACACAAAGTGAATGGACAATCAGCTGTTGCCTTTTCATTTCAGCCCACTCATGACCTGAGGTTCAATTCTTATGAACTGACTCTCTAGTGACGCTAATGCCTCCTACAAATAAAGCTTTGTTATGAATTACATTAGGGGTTTCAAAGGATCCGAATATTTAAATGAGATTAATAGCATGATTGTTCAAAGTTAATGTCAAATAATTGCACATTTGTGTTCAAAATGTACCCGAGAGGGTGATGATTAAAGTATTTAAGTAGCTTATCAACATGGAAGAGCACAAAGAGGCTAGTTTATGCAAATGTCTGTTTGTTTTTTTGGTGGAAATGTTCAGGTTCAGATTTGTATTTTCTTCTTCCTTTCTTGTTCTCATGCTGCCTGTGCTGCAGCACCTCTTTTCACCCTCTGTCTGAAACCAGAGCGTCTGCTCTCATTGGTTAGCTGTTGTGATTGATTAACCGCTTAGAGATGCACCACCTTTAAGCATATAATGTACAATGTCATGGAGTGCTAGCCAATAGAAGTGCAGGGGTTACATAGTGATGTCACTATGATCTTGAAGTAAACAAAGGAGTCTGATAGAGGTGTTTCAGGCAGGGGGGGAGTGTGTGGGAGAGAAATTCCCTCTGGAGGGAATACATTTAGCCTTTGCAGACCATTTACATGCACACAAACCTGTCTAACACACTAACACACAACAGGGAAGGGAAACCCCCCAAAAGCAGAATAGGGCCTCTTTAACACTGATAAATAATGTAGTACTTTTAGGTACACACAACACCAGACATGTAGTACTTGATACCAATATCCTTGAAATATAATGATTCCTTATGTCCAATTTCTATTTAAATAAATAATATATTTAACATAGAACAAATACAATAACTATTTTATATTGCTGTGAAAACATCTCCTTCACACAACTACTGTACTTATTCGAGAGTTCCACTAAAACAACATTTAAATTGTTACATTTGAATACATCACAATACAATTAAATGTTACCTTTGCAAAATGGAAATGTTTACTGCATAGACCTTTGATGGTTTCCAGTTGGTCAATCTATCCCAGGGGGAGATAGCACAGCTATGTCAACTAGCTGTCCTCGTAGCGTTTCAACACGTATTTGTTGTTCAAAATGTCGTCATATTGTTAAGCTTAGCAGAAAGCACCTTTCACCATTATTGTTATAGTCAGAAAACAATGAACCTCTGTCATTGGAGCAAACTGTTTCCGAACCATCACCCCTACATGTGATGAAGAGCACAGGAACACAACTCTAACGCAGATTTCAAACAAAGAGCCTGGGCTGACGATGACTCACACAAAGTTGTGACCAAGGGATATGAATGTACAAAAACACACACAAACCCATAACAACAACATCTCTTAAATCTTGCCCACGGCTTTATCCTATTTTAATACACTAAAAAGGTCAGGCTATCAAAAGTATTGTTTCATAGAATAATGAGACGATGCATGAATACCTGAAACACTCGGACCCCCCCTCTGTCCAGCCTGCTTGCAGCCGCTCTCAATGATGTTGTTGTGCTTCCCAGGCGCACGTAGTAACCGTTGACATTTACTGGGATTACAATAGTCTGATTACGTTCACTGACATGAATAATATGTCGGAGATTATGGTTATCAAATTGCCTTTTGTTAGTGGAAAGAGATCATTTAATGAAATACCAAACGTGTGGAGTTACTGGTGTGTATCTTTTTAATTATGAATTTAAAAGGGAAAGAATGACACGAACCGCTTCAATAAAAGTTCATTCAACACATTTGGTTCAGCTGTTAATTATTTAATCCAGGTCAGATTTTACTCAAATAAATATAGGGTTTAACTGCATTAGAACCAAACTAAGGCTGCAGTCGATCAAAAAGACTTCGTCCTAAGTCTTTCTTAACCTCGATGAGAAACGTGAGGTCAAGATATGAAGGAGAATCCATAATGAAAAAAAACGGGGTGTTAAGAGAATCCCACTGTAAAACACGGCTATGCAATTATGAAACGGCCGATTAACTTTGACCTGCAGTCGCTTTAAATGTTGCTTCCAAAAGGAATTGTGGGTCGACATTATCTTCTTTTCTCTGCTGAAGGAGAACAGAAGCTGAAGCAGCTTTGCTTGGCATTAAATGAGTTCTAACAGCTGTTATCATGGCTGCCCTTTAGATACCTGGGTCATCTCACTCAGTTAGGAACGTCTCAGAGCAACAAAGACTATTTGACCGCGGCCTAATGCCGGGTCTCATTGAAACCCCCCTTAGAACACTGCTTTGCACACACTGTAAACACGTATGCAGTGTATGAATAGTAGTGTTGTCTCAAATTGCTAACAGCTGCTGTGCCCTCACCGGCACAAGGGCCACTTTTAGCCAGCTAGCAACAATCACTAAGGTTCTAACCCACTAGAGACTGCTCAATAAGCCCTATAACATTAACAGTGGCTTCTTTTTGACAGCCATATAGTCATGTTACTTAAATAGTGAAACCAAATGTGTATCTTTTATTTGTATACTGTCGTGTTTACTGATGCAACCGCAGTTGGAGATGGTTGCATAACTTCAGTTGCATAGCCACAAAGTAGGGTGTTGAGTTTGAGAAGTGTCTAACTTCCAAAAGTCAGCTTTTTGAACATTAGATTCAAGCTTTTATTGTCATGTGTGCATAGCTACAGTGTAGTTATGACAATGAAATGCTTAGGTCACAGGCTCCTCCAACAGTGCAACACAATAACACAGATAATAGTGCAAGTAAATACAATTGAATATAATATAAATTGTCCAGAATAGTCTATATACGAGTAATTGGAATATTGATATATGTATATAAGTATAAGTTGCAAACAGATGAATGTTATGGATGTTCTTTCAAAAGTTCAGGTGTTTAACATTCTTATGGCCTGTGGGATGAAACTCTCTCTGAGTCTGGTGGTTATGAGCGCATTATCCAGGTACGCTGCGTTACTTCGAATTGAGATGTTCTTTTGCACACAATACAGGAAATGTAGGTACGTAAGAACATGATTTGACCCTGTTAGATTGTTCAAGGGCTTAGCTCAGGCTGTAGGTGTGCTGTGGTAGAATAAATACTAATGTCAAAATGCTTACATGTTCACAAAATCATATTCTTACGCCATTTTAAGTCATCTTTTCCATGGTCTTTGTCACAGTTGACAAAGTATGTTAGCATTTGCTGATTAGCGCTAGAAACAAAAGTAGGCTGGCATTATATTACTCAAGTCATTAGGATTTATCCTCTGGGTAAACTAAACGGCAGGGTGCAATGGCTTTCCATCTTAAAGAGCATTTGAACAGAACTGCTAGGCAACAGCTTGGGTCTTATACATCCAATCCATGTTTATGAGAAAGCCACTAACTACATTCAAGCCAACATTGAAACCACTTTCGCTCTTTAGGAAAGGAAGAAACATGTAGGAGATCACTTGAGTAACTCATATCTTTAGGCTAATTCACATCCGTAGTCTCTTGGAAGGTCAAAACAAAGAAAGCACAATAGCAGACAGTACAGACCTAAACATACTGCGGGACACAAACAGAAGCTTTTCCCCAGCTTTTCGAACATTAAAAGCACAGGGGCACAGAAGGACAAATGTTATTTTTTAAAGACTAAATGTGGTTGTGCTTGTATCGAGGCTGTGGCTCCGGATGTGGGCGTATCATCCTTTAATCACAATTTGCTTTTATTAATTGCTTCCGAATCAGAGCCCCGCACCGCCAGTCGCTTTGTCCGGTAAGGTAGAAAGGTGCTATATAAATGTAGACAATTTACCATATTTTCCAAATGGGTTTATTACATCCCCAGAGGTTACTGACAGAAAGGAAGATTAAAAAGAAGAGAAGGAAGTCTCAGATCCTGCACTAATCCTTCTCGCCTTTGAGCGTTAGCTTCAGTGTGTTGGAGGTGCCATGTTGAAAAAGGATAAATTAACTGTGTGTTTTTGATTAGAGCAAGTTGAGTCGGAAAGAAGTGACGGTCTGAGGGAGAAAGTGCAGAAAGAATTACAACAACACCCGATATAACCCTCGCTCACGAGACTCAACAACGCGGAGCACAACACAAACTTCTCTGTCTCTGCGCTTTCTCATCGCACACACACCAATGCACACCGTCTCTTTCACTCTCTCTCATCCTGTCTATCTCGCTCCTTCTCACCCCGCTCACACACCTGCATTACTGCGGAACCTCTTTCAGAAATGGGCCACTCCATTGTTTTCCTTCCCTTCTTTTAATGATTTCTTTCCCTTAATGAAGAGACGGTCGGACTCATAATACAAGAGAAGCCACTGACCCAGTTTCCTGGCAGCGCGCTTGCTTCTCGCAGTGCCGCTGCCAGAGAGTACAAAAGGGAAAAAAAAGCTTTTTGATGATCCCAGTTTAATGACAAACAAGGTGCTATTTACTGCATGAAAGCCAACTCTCACTAAGTGGCTTGCGCATTTGGCTCGCTGAGAGCAGTGGAGGTGTGTGTGCAGTGTTTATGTGTGTGTTGTGTTTATGTGTGTGTGTCGTTGGGAGGTAGAGGTGTGGGGGCAGAATGTACCGCTGAGCTCTGTAGAGGCGTGTGTCTAAGTGCTGCATTCATTTTATTTGGGAATAATTATCTGAGTAGAGGAGGTCTAACACAACTGTTTGACGTCTGGTGTAAACGCATTACAGCTCAATTCATTTCTGAC
>CALSBZ010004414.1:342948-356067 GCA_943591055.1 Gobionotothen gibberifrons
CGTTACGCGACGCAGACGGACCCGGTGGAAACGAGGGGTTAGAGATAGGGTGAGGAGTTTAGACATTCAGAGGGCTCCTCTTCATGATAGATCTGCTTCCAGGTACGCCCAACCGGTTCATTGGAACCAGAACACCCTGTAGAGATATAATCAGGGTTCCCAAGAAAAGGCTTGAAAATATATTTGACTGATTTATTTCAATCACTACACTTTCTCAGTGAACTTGAATTTTAGCTGAAGGATTACACAGTGTTTGACTCTGTGAAACTCTCCACTGGGTAACTCCGAAAAGGTCAAAACTGTGGCGCTTTACTTTCTGACAGAAGTGTTGACATTCTAGATATACACGGTTTTCACATGATAGGTGACATTTAAAAAATATCTTAACAGGCAGTCACCAGCATAATAAGAAACCATCAAGTGCATTTTATATATCATGTATTTGTATAACCACAGAGCTAGGCTGGTTCAATCTTTAAGACATTGAGTCGCTTCATGGTTTTTAGTCCTTTAAAATGCGTCTCTTCTGGTGTTTCTGGTGTTCTTTTGTTGTGTCTTTCCCTTAAAGGGGACCTATCATGCAAAATGCACTTTGTGATGTATTTTATACATACATATGTGTCCCCGGTGTTCCAGGGAACTCACCAAGTGTCAGAAAACACAACCCTCTCTCTTTTCCTCCATACCCAAATCTCTAAAAACGGGGCTGCAACGGATTTGATACATGTGGATTTTTGATTTGCTCCTCTATGACGTATTATAGGTGCACTCCGCCTGATTGGTCAACTCTCCACCTATCAGGGGAATGAGAGGTTGGGCCACGGCCGGCCATTGCCGCTCGAAAGCGCTGGAGACGTTGTAGTACATATGCCAGGCCTGTAAGTGGCGCTGTAGTCTGCCACAAAAGCAGCGAAGAAGACTTCCCGCCCATAGTTACCATGGTTACCCTTCTGTTTATTCTCCGCTCTGGCTCTAACAGCAGCAGGAGCGTTTGCTCAGCAGCTGTTATTCAATGCAATCCCTCCCTCGCTGTAATTCTCTCCGGTAGTCCACCAACAGATGACAAGGAAGAGACTCTCCGCCTCTTCCAAGGAACGTGAGGACCGTGCGGCAGAGTTTCAGTTTCAGTTTCTTTCGCCGGTCAAGATGTCGTTAAAGTTTAAATCTTCCGGACAAAATTAGAAAAGTGCCGGTCAAAGGTCTTCTTTGTTATTTATTGAGCTTTAAAACAAATGAATAACGACTATATATAATAAAACACGGAGGACGGAGATCTTTTTTTCTCCCCCTCTTGACTTCAGCAGAGCACGGCTCCCCTGCCCTGTCCTGCAGGGAGGCGTGGTCAGCTGCAGCTCACAGAGATCAGCCCCGTAGACAGCACATAGAGCGAAATGAGGCATGGCTAAAATGCATGATCTGTTTGGTATTTTGAAAACAGAAACGTATAAATATACCTTATATCGGTATGGCCCTACAATATATCATTTAAATATAGCATGATAGGTCCACTTTAACTGTCTAGTAGTGGGAACTAATTATTTTGTTGTGTTTCTCTTATTTTCCTACTGTAATTATTGGCTGTGAATAAGAAAATATAAGGACAGACCATCTGTTTCTTTTTGTTGAGAAAGGGGCAGGTAATATGAGATGATTTTCTTCTCCCTACTCCTTTTCGGGTATGGTGTGTTTACAGAGACATGTAATTGTTTTATATGTTGAGTTTGTGCATACCATAAATACATGTCTCCTTGATGGACCTAGTAGGTGAAGGCCAGGGGGGCCTTGGTACTAAAGTCCCCCGGCTGCTTGAAGGGGGAAAAGGTCATAACCTAATAGAAGAACTAAGATTGAGGATTTTCAAAAACAGAGCAATATGAGCATTATTTTGGGGTCCAGTTTCTGCCTTCTGGGCCAATGTAAGTCCAATATGCACCCCACTTATAGCTAAAGTTTGGTCTCCACCACAAAGGAATGTGACTGGAAACTAATGTCCTAGGTGCAATTTGCAAAAAAAGAAACAACCAAAATAATGCGCTCAAAAATGTTTAACATGAAGATTGAGATTAGTGCTGCGCTTTGAAAAAAGTCAAAACAACATTTGTAGCTTCAAATGTAAAAATATGGTGAAGCTCAACTAAAACAACTAAATCCTGTTACTGTTATTTGATGAACCAGCAAGTATCCAAAGACTGATCCAATAAAAAAACTGCCACCGTACAAGTTGTGTATTCAATTTGCCATAATTCAGTGAGCATCCCTTTCTTGTAAACTTGACTTAGAACTTCATTTCAATTTACCGAGTGGTTTATTGCAACATGGTGAAGCCTCAACCTTTGGAATAAAACGTAGCTTTCTTTATTTGATTTTTTTACTGTTGCATTAAGTAAAGCAGCAATCACAGTGCATGCTAGGCATTTTAACTGCGGAGCTTGTATCACTCACACACACACACACACACACACACACACACACACACACACACACACCCTGGATCACAGCCAGATCTTTGAGCAGTGAAGACGTGCAGAAGAATGCTGCCTGGATAGATTTGGGTAGAGCAGCTACCTTAGAACTAATATATACGTGTATATTTATTCAGGGCATGCAGGGATGTTGGAAGGCGATGGGCTTTGTTTTCAGCTCACTGACCATCTATAGTGCAGCATGCTGGCAGGACAACACACTGCCACGCCACTGCCAGCCTCTCATCAGTTCTGCAACACTGAGCCTCTGGAAAACACTGAGAAGAAACAAAGACTTGTTTTCTTTCACTGACTCTTTATTATGAGACACCCCCAAGATAGCATTGCCCTTTTAAATGCTTTCTAATTGTGTTGTTGTGCATTTTAAATTGCGTATAATTGTGCAATACATGTCTGGAGCTGCCTAATAACTAAAGTGGATAGTACTGATGGCCCCCCCCACCCTGTGGACACTACAGCTTTACAAGTGTTAAGGCCCTGACACACCAAGCCGAAATCGGGAGTCGGATGCCGTCAGAGGCTGTCGGGCAATCGCGGCGCCCCACTCAGGTTGGTGTGTCCCGCACCGTGTCACGTGACACTCCTTATTTGGACTGCCTGACGACTGGCTGACGGTTGCGTTGCTCCAGCAGCCTGCTAGCAAATTAGCTTACAAGCTAACTCAGCTGAAAGGGATCCAGAAACGTTACTTTTAAATGTTTTCTATGACCTATTTTTTGTATTAATACAATCAAACTGAAGACAGTTTAATGACCTAGAGATATCCTATTATTCCACTGCTTATTACATTACATTACATGTCACTTGTTAGACGCTTTTATCCAAAGCAACTTACATACTCAAGAATACTGTGGACAATCCCCACAGGAGCAATTTGGGGTGAAGTGTCTTGCCCAGGGACACAACGACATGCTGACTGCAGAGGGGTTTGAACCTGTGCTCCCCTGATCCGAACACACCACATGCCTCCTTGTAAATAAATAAATAATGGCTAAAACCTCAGTAAATGAAATAAACAATGTGTTTAACAATTACAATTTAACATTGTATTTTCATCTTATCACAAAGTAGAGGTAAGAATATATCCATCCTCTCTCTGCAGCTTCATGTCTTCTATTATTATAACTTTCATCATTGAGACAGAGGAAATCAATCATGTTATTTAACATCACCAGCAGTAAAACAAATATCAGCAAAAGTGTGTTTATGGAGTTGTTTATTTGTATTATATGTGCAGCAAGTATATAGAAGCAGCTGTTTGGGGGGATCAGACAGACTCAAGCTATAATATCTATTAAAAGAAAGGACACATACAAAATCAAATTCTGAAACTAAGACACAAGTCTGTAGGACGGCAGTAAGCAGAGGTCTGGGTGGAGGATGTTCCTGATCGTTTTGCTTTCTCCAGCACCTCGGGGGGTCCAGGTGGATGCAGCTCTGTCCTGATCCTGTGCACTTTTCAGATTAGGGGTCCTTCTCCAGCAGATCCATTTCTCCAGAATTGTCCTAATTACAGAGAAAAACAAGAGAAAAAGAAAAAAGTGAATTAATCATATTAAACACAGGGTTGCAAAAGTATTATTGCAAAATGTAACTCTAAGCATTTCAGAAAAACAATCCCTAAAGGATCATTTAAAATGATGTACTGTTGTGGTTTTTAAAAAACTAAAGAGATGAAATGACAGTCACACGTGCATCCCTCTGACAGCACTGCACAAACTAACATCAAGCTAAAGGCTGCTGTCTATTTGTGATTGTCTTATTATGGGATTAGGATAAATTACACACTTTAACCTAAATAAAAGATGATCAAATCTGGTGGAAATATTTAAAATAGGCTTTTCTTTTAGCCCTACCTCAAAGCAGCATGAGCTGAACAAAAAGGTTTTAATGTTGTCCCAAAGTTTAATAAACAGTAAACAGTCAGAAAAAACTTTAGTAAACTTCTGAATTGAATTAAAAAGAAGTGCAAACAACAGTGCAGTACGTCCAGCTAGCTAGTTAGCGTCACATATTTATCCTTATTATTTAACGAAAATGTACGTTTTAATGCCCCTTGGGTTTGACGTGTGTGACGTTAGTTAATTTAAAGTAAGTTAAAACCCAATACTCACATTTATTAGTGATTCCTCCGCTGACCGCACACGTTATTTGTTGTTATCATGCAGTCTGTTCTTCTTCTCTGTCTTCCGGTTGTTGCCTCTTTTGAATGACGAATACACACTACCGCCGCCTGCTGGTAAGGAGAGTTATTGCCACTCATGCACTGAAGTCTTTGCAGTGTGTTCACGTGCGACACATGGCCAAGACGCAGCAGGACACGGCGACGCAACAGTCGGTGTCGGCTTCGGCGAGTTCTCTGGTGTCTGCTTGGTGTGTCAGGGCCTTTACGTGCCGTAGTGGGTGTTTGTCTCCCTCCCCCTCTCCCTTGATTGTCTCCCTCCAGGTGCAGCCTCTCCCTCAGGTGCTCCCAATCCCCAATCAGGGCCTCCATAAAGGAAGGCTGAAGTCACTCTCTTCCTTCTCCTCTGGCTGCATGTGTGACCTGTGCAGCAGTGGAGTGTTTCTGTTGCAACTTATAGAAGTAGTGATGGCGAGATGAAGCTTTGAAGCTTTCCAGCCAATTGGTTCGCAAAAGGGTTCATCTCAAGAGGCTTCATCTGAACACAAACCCCCTGTTGGTCAAAGTGTGTAAAACAGGCAGATTGGACATCTCAACAGTGTGCTCTCATACCATATTCCCAATGAGTAAAGCCTTAGAATAACTCTAAACAACGAACATACAATCATACTTTCATGTTTCCAGTTTAATGATTGTGATTGAAAAGCCTAGGAGGCTGGTAAACATTGCAAAGAGGGATTTGTATTCCTTAATAATATTCGTAAACTGAACCATGTTGTAGCCTGAGAAAGGCTAACCCATATCAAAGACTACATTTATTAACTACATTATCTCATTTAGCTGTAGCTTTTATAAACAAAAAAAAGACTTGCGGTTATGAGTCAACTGCTTTCCAGCTGAGCCACAGCCCACACACTAAATCAACTTGAAAACACTGCACGCTATTTATTAAGTGTATTCATTTAGTCATGTCTTTATTCCTACATTTATTTATGCTTTTATTCATTATATATATGACATGTTCTGACCTCTATATAAGTGAGGGTCTGAGCTCTCTTAATTCCATCGTGGCACCGGGCCCGGGTACATGAGGGGTGGTT
Source organism: Gobionotothen gibberifrons (assembly GCA_943591055.1). Taxonomy (NCBI): domain Eukaryota; kingdom Metazoa; phylum Chordata; class Actinopteri; order Perciformes; family Nototheniidae; genus Gobionotothen; species Gobionotothen gibberifrons. The sequence continues at coordinate 348,654 of CALSBZ010004414.1, forward strand.
CTTATTATACATCCATGGCATGGGTAATATGAGCGTTGTGGTTCAACCGATCTGAATAGCTTCCTGTCACGTGGTATCGATAGGCAGCGAGGCTTCGTTTGTCATCGATGACGTCACTGGCCCAAAACGATACAAGCCTCGATTCAAGCTTCAGAAAAAGCTTCGGGGATTACTTGACACACACTCCGAAGCCTCGGCACAATACGTAACATCACTATATAGAAGTTCTGAGTATTGTTAGGATTTTACTGTGGTCGCTTTCTGTTATGTGAAAGTTGTTTTGGTTTTGTCACAAGTTTACAAATTTCGGGGTAATCCTGGGTGGGGATTTAGTCCCTGTTGGGGGCAGGCGTTTCAGGCTTTCGGGCGCTGATGTGTGCTTTTTTTTAAAGTCGCCTCGAGCCTGGCACGCTCCAGAATATAGTTAGGTAAGTTTGTGGTAGGCAGGATCTGGGGAAGTTTGTTATTTGGAATACTGGCGTCAATGTTTGTGAAGCATTAGTGGTAGGTTGTTGTGTCACAGCATTAAAAAAAAAAAAAATTGCTGACCATTATAATATTTTTGTCTCTACTGCTCTCGCTAAAAGTGATCTCAAGGCTACTTTGCTAAATGGGCTAGTTGAGCAGGGGTTTTGAGTCTGCATGATTCAGTGGAATCTCCAGGCACGGTGGCCGGGGCTGCTGCAGCAGGATCTCCTAGTGAAGGCCACGTTGGTGTTACTCCTGGTGTTCAGAGCGCTAGTGCACAGGCAAAACCTTTCACCATGCCTCCGTTTGACCCGCTTTCGGCCCAGTCCTCTCCTACAGGCTCTAGGTTAGATGCCAGAATAAAGGTGCGTGTGGCTCGTCTCCGTGATAGAGATGTTCAGCTCAGGAGGGAGCTGGAGATCAGGAAGTTGGAGGCAGACACTGCTGTCCGGATGTCACCGAGTCTGGCTCGGGCAGCCAGGAGTATGTTGAGCCATCCACCTCTGCCGGTCCCCCTCCCCGCAAAAAAAGAAAAAACGTACTATTACAGTTCCTGGAGGCAGAGGCGGTCAAGGAGGAGGACCGCTTCAACCGCCAGCAGGCAGCCTCGGAGGAAGCCTCTGCAAAATTCCTCCAGCTCTTTGAGGAACTCGTTCGGAAAGAATAGTGTCTTTTCTTCACTTTGTATGTGTTCATTTATTCTTTATTTATTATTTCTATATGCTTTGGAAAACATTTAATAAACATATTTAAGTTTGACGTTAACCCTTGTGTGGTGTGTTCATATTTCTGTTATTCAGCCAGTGTTTCGTGTAACACGTGTAAATGTAGGCCTATGTAATATAAATGTGTAGGGGCGGGGTACAGTGGGTGGTCACTGAACATGTGTTCTGATATATGTTCTTCACAGAAAATGAGCCAAGGCCATTGAGTGAGTTAGAACAAATAATTTATCATGTCATTTTTCTTTAGATAAATAATGAAAACGGGTCCCACAGACCCGAACACCATACAAGGGTTACATCAAGCATGAAGCCTTCTTTACAACTAGACATACAGAAACAAATATGTTTACTGAAGTTACATTTTATACAAAGCTGAATATACATTTCATGATTGTGACATGACTAAAAAGCCAACGTTTTTAAAGTCCCAAGGCATAACTGTCTATAGTCATACAGAAACGCATGACCACTTTGATTTCCCCTTTTTAAATCTCCACCTCAAATAATTCTGCGCATAAACCAACCGTGTGTAAAGTATCAAAATGCAATATCAGGGATGTTTTATTATAAATAAATAACAAAAAAACTGGCCATAAATAAAAATCCTCTCAACAATAATTGTGGTCGTTCAGTTGGACCGGGTTGTGGTCAGGAGCCGAGATTTGGTCTGCCAGGAGCCGAGATTTGGTCTGCCCCTGTCCACCTCGCTCCCCCCTCCCAGGACGAGGTGGAGACCTCTCTACCCTCTCCTGCTGCTCCTCCTCCAACAGTTGAGTCATGTCTGCAGTAATGCTGAGATTGTGCAGTACACAGCAGGCAGTGACCACAGCAGGGACAAAGGTGTGGTTCACCTCCAAGGCCTTCGACAGGAGGCACCTTCAGTAGGCCCAAAGCGCGCTCAATGATGCTGCACGCTTTGGCATGGCAGCCGTTGAAGCGGCTCTGTACCCTCCCCTGTAGTGGCTTCCGATACGGGGTTACGATCATTATCGGGTGTACAATGCAGGGGTAGCCACCATCCCCCACAATGAAGTACCCTGGTGGAGGGTAGAGAGCCTCTTTGTATAAGGCACTGTTTTTTAGGACACGGGTGTCGTGCACTGAGCCCGGAAATCCTACGAATGTTTGTAGGAATTTACCCTTCCCAACCATACAGCCTGCAGCTGTATGGATGGGAAGAGCTTCCTGTTCACGTAGTCCTGGCCACTGGGTCCGGGTAGGGTCTTTATTCTAATGTGGCACCCATCAATAGCACCCACACAGGAACTAAATGCCGGGCTATTGGCCAGCTGCTGGAAGCCCTGCCCGACCTCCTCCAGCTCTGGACCAGCAGGCAGCCTGATCACAGACTGCCTGAGAGCAGCGATGTCCTCCACTCCCTGGTGGACCAGTCTGTGGACCGTGGGCCAGCCAGTACACAGTTGTCAATACAGTCATGTGGTGTCCCCAGGCCTGTCTCCTCTAAGGTCCCAGACACCGTATCAAGGCCTCCAGGGAGTCTCGGCGGATCCTGAAGTCCCTCAGCAGGCACCCATCTCCGAAGTACAGCTCCAGCACCGGGACACTGCTGTTCAAACGTTTGTACATGGGAGAGTGTGGGTGTTGAACCTACAGGAAGAATACAATGTACAGAGGTCAAACTAAACTTCACACAAATATTCTGTCATAACAAATTAATCAATTGTTGTATTCCAATGAAAAAAGGCAGCTATTTTTCAACTATTTAAAACAATTTTAAACAAACACTCATAAATACCTCAAGATGGAGCAGGATGGCTTTGCGCATTTGAGCTTTCCAGTGCTGGGATCGGCGTCTCTCCTGATGCCTGTTGTTGGTCAGCAGTTGTTGCCACTGCCATAAGGCACACGCTACTGCAGGTTTAATTTTCAATGGATTTTTCAGAGTCAATTTCTTTAATGTTCTCACGTTGTTTTTCGTTGTAGAGATTTAAATCACAGGTGTGCCTGGACCTTGTATAGCCTGCAGGTCCCTCATGATTCGTTAATTACTTGGATTAGAAATTCGTTGCAAGTGTTTTGTGAAAGAGGTGTGACTTGATGATTTATGATGTCATTTAGCCTACTAGTTTAAAAATGTTTTTGTGTGTAGACAGTCATTGGGTTTTTTGTGTGTGTGTGTGTGTATGTGTGCATTACATTACATTGCATTTAGCTGACGCTTTTATCCAATGCGACAGTAAGTACATTCGACCAGGAAGATACAACCTTGAAGAAAACAATCATATAAGTACATCAGGTTTCATAGATCCAAACACGTGTGTGCACGTGTGAATATATGAAACGTATAAGCCTAATGTAGCCTATATGTCTCCCTTTATGTGTAGGGTACTTTTTCAAATGTTTTAGTGCTGCCCAATACAGAAGAGATGCTAGTATGTGTCGAAAATACTCATACATTCGTGTCATACTTGTTGCAAATGGAATTTAAAGTAAATATGTGGGGGAACAATGTTCAGCTGATCTAACAGATTACAAAATACAGCGCTCTAACAAAACGTCATAATTAACGGACGTCGCTTTAATATGACCGCTCGGAGGAGAGGAGTTCTCATTTCTCTAACCGCCTGCTGCTTCCCCTCCTCGGCTCCTCCGCACGCATCTCCTGTGGGCGGTACTAAGTCTCGAGGATAGGAGTCGAAGAGGGGAATCTCAGAAACGAGACACGGACATAGTTTGGTCCTGCTGCCTCCTTCGACGTGTGTAGACACATTTCTTTGGTCCCTGTTTTTCGTGAGTCAGAAGTGGAAACCTACTTTGGTGCATTTGAGCGCATTGCTGCTGCTCTGCGCTGGCCAGAAGATGTGTGAGCTATTCTTTTACAGTGCAAGCTAGTCGGCAAGGCTCAGGAGGCTTGCTCTGCTCTTTCTGTCGAGGATAGTTTGATGTATGAGAATGTTAAAGGTGCTGTTCTCAGGGCATATGTGACCCGCTCTATCGAAATCAGTCGGAAGTCGCAACGGCTCATTTCAAAATAAACGTGGATTTGCGTAAAAAACTATTTTTTCGGGGTTCGGGTGTTTTGTTTGATTTTAAATAAACAAAGTCTTGGCTTTCAGAATATGAAACTTTTATTTCCAAAATCACACGATAAATACATTTTTGAAGCTTGTAAAGGGAAGAAGACGGCTCCCCTTCGCCACTCTGCTCTTCCGCAGCGCCGCCCCCCCTCCCTCCGGCTGAAATTATGAATGTAAGGTGTATATTAATCATAGATAACACGGCAGGGTCCGTTAAAGTTTGTTTTCATCTGATTTAAATTAAACAAAGGCTTGGCTTTCAGAATATTAAACTTGTTTCGGCAAATTCCGATGATAAATACAACTTTGAAAGCTTGTAACGGCATAATTACAAGCGGAGAACGGAGTAACTTGGCGTCACAGCAGGCAAAACAACAGCCGTGTTTCTCGTGAGTGTTTCCCCGGGAAAAAAACCCAATACACACGAATGCAACATTACACAACCACACACACACGTATACACGTACACACACTCGCGAGCCTCCCCCAGACCAGTAATCCAAACGAAAATATCTTCCCTCCGTAGTATTTTTATCATTTGCTCCGCTAATAATCAGTCAGATCGATGGATTCCAGAGAAGAGGAAACTTTAAAGGCTTTTTTCTCAAAATGATGACTCGGTGACAGTCATTATATAATGTGACATATTTTGCTTAATATTTGGAGTACAAAAACAATCCTGATATCATTAGAAAGCTAGGAATCTCCTCATTCCAGCAGTGTATACAACTCAAAATGTGTCTTCGGGTCAATGCGACTGATTTCGATGGAGCAGGTCACATATGAGCTGGTGCCTGAGGCCTACAGGCAGCGTTTTCGCGGCCTGGAGAAAACTCCTGGCCAGACGTATGTGGACTTTGCGAGGGAGAAGAAAGCCCTCTTTGACAGGTGGTGTAGATCTTGTAAAGCTGATGACATTACCTCAGTGTGTGAGCTAATGATGTTGGAGGAGTTTAAAAACTGTGTACCCGAGCGTACGGTAGTTTATTTAAATGAGCAAAAAGTAACTACCCTTCAGCAGTCTGCCACTCACTTATTATGTAAAGTTTTACTTTTTGATGTAACTACGTAAAGGCATGACAAATGATAGTTACACCCTGCTGTGCTTGTTTTGGGAAAGCAATGCATAATTTATTTATGAAGCTTATGTTGTGTGATTCAAACTCCATGATCATTTATACACATATTTCAAGTCCTCTTTTATGTGTGTATATTGTTCCATCATAGAATAGGGCTGAATGTAACCCCGTATATCATTGATTTCTCCTTTCGGCCCCTAATCGATCTGTTTTGTCTGTCTGACTTTTGTTTTGTTATGTTTGTTTTTGCCCTATTACTTGTAAAGTGACCTTGGGTCCCTTGAAAGGCGCTATATAAATCCAAGCTATTATTATTATTATTATTTCTGCTCTTCAACGTGTTCTTTCACTTTTTATTTTTGGATTTGACTATTCACAAGGTTATAGTTAAGACATTTGAATCAGAATCGGTTTTATTTACCAAGTAGGTTTACACATACAAGGAATTTGCATTGGTATTAGTGGTGCATACAGAGACACAGAAAGAAGAATACGTAACCAAAACAATGATTATAATTATAATGACATACTGCGTCATCGAGTGGCGCCGAAGGACTGTTCCAATGTCCAGCATACTTGGAATTCCACCGAGGCCGGCGTACCTCGTTGCGGGAAATTTCGAGCCTGCACATGTGTAGACTCCGTGGACTTAAAGAGCCTGTGACAGCCTCCCAACAACTGTTGTGCAATGAAATATTGGGCTACTAGTAATCTCGAACCGTCAGTTTAAAAAAGAAGGTGCGATACCGTTTCGATAAATATCAATAATTTCGAACATCGCGGGGAAATTGTATATTGTATATTTATACATATTTAAATACTTTATTAAGGGCGGTGAATTCGTTTTTTCTATATGTTTTTCAAATCAGTGTTATAGGCTACAGTAAGTGTCATAGACAGTGTTACATTGCTATTATTATCCTTAAAATATATGTAGAACAAAACCACTTATGATCTTTTTATTTGAGTGGTTTACTAATGACAGTTAATTCTGTTTTTGCTATTGATGGTTTCATTTTTGTGAAAAATAATAAAATAATATAATTCAATAACATGCTTTAACCACTAGATGTGCCATTCTATCAGCTGTGCACCGTTATGGTGTAAATACAGCCTATCTACCAATTGGATCAAATATAAAAGTCAGCCGAATTAGTATTGATACTGCAAGGAGACGTATTGTGTGAAAAATAAATGTAAGATGTTGTTTAATTGCGGAGATATTTATGATCCACGTCACATTCAGTTTTGGCGACAGTGCTTCCTGTTTGTCCAGACGTCTTCTCAGCAGGGCTCTATAAATACAGAACTATGGCAAATATGTAATATGTAATGCAGCCGAACTGTGTATTACAATGCCGTTATGTGATTAGCTCCAAAGAGAAAAGCAAGCAAACTCGGAATAAAGAATTATTTTATTTTTTTAAAATGTTTTCGGACGTCACATCAACAGGAGTCCGGTTAACTAAAATGTCCGTGCGGAACAATACCCCCCCAACCCATAGATCCGTGGGTGAATAATGTCACCACATTACACACATCCCTTCACATTACATTTGAATTTATATTAAAGTATTTTGTGAGGCCTTCTAAACATGTTTTAAAATATAATTAGGGTTGTAGTTGAAGAGTTTGTACATAATTTTATTTAAAAAAAATGTTTTGGATTTCACCATGGATTTCACAGCAACAGGAGTCCGGTTAACTAAAATGTCCGTGCGAAACAATACCCCCCCAACCCATAGATCCGTGGGTGAATAATGTCAATCTCAACTGCATTACACACATCCCTTCATATTTACATTTGAATTTATATTAAGGTATTCCGTGAGGCCTTCTAAACATGTTTTAAAATATAATTAGGGTTGTAGTTGAAGAGTTTGTACATTGCGTTGCCTGGCAACGCAATTGCATAACGTCACGTCCGTTAATTCCACATCCACACAGTCTCTGATCCACACACATGGATTAACATCGATTTAATACATAAATGTAGCCTTTGTTTCTGCTAAAAGAGGTGTCGACCAGCTAGGGCAACAAGAAAATCGGCGAAATCGAGTGTGAGGATTAAAAAATAAATTAAAAACATCTAATTTTGACAATA
>CALSBZ010004414.1:364208-386527 GCA_943591055.1 Gobionotothen gibberifrons
CAACGGCACAGGACATAGGGCTGGCAGGACCCCCGGCAGAAGAGTAGTCGGCTGGGGCCGGCACTGGAGCCGGAACCATGGCTGCTGGGGCACGGGCTGGAATCCTGGCCCTGCATCTCTTACAGGCCCCTTGGAGACACCGTGGCCCTCTACCAGTACAGTAGTCGGATCCCAGGAAAGGGTTAGAGGCTTGAGAAAAGTTTCCAGGACTACTGGTAAAAAAGTTGTAGCCACTCAGGCAACAAACTTCTAAGCCAGGGCTTGCGAGCAACGTCCTGGTGTGCCTCCTTCAAAGCAGCCACTCTACCCCGTATAGATGAGGCGTCATCCCACGTATACAAAATGTACTCCAGAGAGCACCCAAGACTGAATCCGCTGGGTCCATCCTGGTTGGTTGGTTCTGTTACGGTGTGTGAAGGAAAGCAGGACTCAAATTACATCTCTCTCCCCCCCTTCGCTGCTCTCTCTTTCCCCTCCGGTACACGGCACCGTAAGTACGTAGTGTGGAGTTGCATTAGGTAACGCTGTGGTGGCTGTACTCCTCCAGCCGTCTCCTTTGTATTTGTTTGTTTCCCCCTGTCTGTTTGTGTGGGCGTGGTGGCTGTCACTCCTGGCTCCCGGCTCAACCTCCACTCACCTGCAGCAATCAGCTGTGCACCCTCCCCGACTACACACCTGCTTTCCATCAAGCCATTTACAACGGCATATCAACGGAGGCTCCACACCCTTTCTCCGCCAGACCGTCAAGTATCAGCCAGTGGCCCACCCAAATTATTTTATTATTATTATAAAAAAATGTTTTCACCCATTGAGATTGTCCTAGCAGTCAAAGTGAAATTCAAGTGAACAAATATCGAGTTTAATTAATGTTGTATGTGTTTTATCCTCTGAACCGAACTCATTTACGGTAAAAACTGATTGTTGGTTCCGGCGCACGCCATAATAACGTGAGAGAGGCAGAGAGCTGCCTGTAAAATAAATGATGGCTCAAAGTTCACTAATGAACTTTGGTTTTTAAAAAAAAGCCAGACTCCAAGAAGAGCCCCCACTGCCCTCATCTAGCAGCGATCTATACGATCATTTTCTGATAACGATGAAATAGCCTCCCTCTCCCCACCCAAGAAAAAAAAGATTGACGGAAACTCTGCCGCACGGTTCCCTCGTCCCTTGGAAGAGGCGGAGAGGCGGGTGTTTTTCATCTGCTGGTGGACAGTCCGGAGAGATATACACAGGGTTGGGTTGTAACGGAATACATGTAACGGCGTTATGTAATCAGGATACAAAAATCAAGTGTATTCAGCTGGCGTTACATTTGAAAAACGAGTAATCTGATTACAGTTACTTTCGTAAACCTGAAGTGAATACATTTTTGGAATAATTATTGGAATTATTGGTGGAAAAGTTTCCTTCTGTGAGCGAGAGAGAGATGCAGCGTGTCTGTGAGGCCCCGCCCCCGCACGCAGATGAGAGAGAGAGATCTCTTTTAAAATATATTGAAAGTTAGAAACGGAGATGGTTAGATAACATGTGCAAGATAACGTTTATGTAGCATTTCTTTATTGTCGAAATGATGACATTTATAACGGGATAAAATCAAAGTGAATGGTCTGCTGCTGCTGAATGCATGGGGCAAGTGACTGGAAAAAGTTTTAAAAGCTATTACATCGTTTCAGATAATAAATAATAATGATAATTCATTCTATTTAGGGGAGCCTTTCAAAGCACCCAAGGGCACCTTACAATTCATAACATATTCTATGGAAAGGTTTTAAGACGGCACAAAGAATGCAGTCCGGGTGATGTTTTTTATGTGGGGTGCAGATGAGAGAGCTGTCCAGAATGACACAAAGATGTTGTGTTTGAGTTCTTGATAAGCCATTAAAACAGTAAAACAAGTGTCTCCTGTTCACCAAAACATACCCATCTGTTATGGAAAAAGAAAGTATTCCAAAAGTATTCTAAAAGTAATCTTCCACCGGTACCGGCGGGGATTGTTGTTAGCTTCTGATGCGCAGAAGAAAAATCTGGCCCACCCTAAAGTACATTTCTGCCTACGCTACTGGTATCAGCCGTATCTCGCGTCTCCCCTCCGGTACACAGCACCGTAGTGTGGAGTTGCATTAGGTAACACGAGATACGGCTGATACTTGCGCATTAGTTTCTGTTATGGATCAGTATCAACAGTCCTGCCAGTAACGTTACTATAGTATCAATGCTACTTTAGTTATAGCCTGATATATGATAGCTAACTTTACAATGTTGTGATGTGACGTTAGCTAACATTAACTGTAGCTAACGCCGGTCACTCACCAAGACAGCTGCCCTGTTCTCCACTGGTTCTCCTCACAGCTCCATTTCTCGCAGATGGCCGTTATTTCTTCTAATCCTTGGCTGCTCCTGGTCTCTTGGACGCCGAGCAGGCTCATAATTATAATCATATGCATTTGAATATATATTTTCAACCTCTTCTGTGTCAAAACTAGCATTGTGACCCATCTTTATTCATACGACCGGCCACTCTCCCCCATGTTACGTCACACGCGGGAGGTCACGTGCGGTGAAAGTGAAAATGTCTTACAAAAACGACGCCAGATGTCACTGTAGTGTATATTTCTGTATATTTTTTAGAAAATCTAGTGTATTCATCATTTTCCTACACATTTATTCACTGGTGTCTCTAACCTGCAAGTTGCTCTTTAACAACCATCGTTTTTCAGACACGTAAACTCTTCAAAAATCACCAGCGGGGTCACTGCTGATGTATTTAATGTCTTAGAACAAAACGTGATCTGTCTCTTCAATTTGTGTCAAACACAGACCTTATTTCCAGCTATTTTCCAAAATCCTATGAAGAAATTGCATTGCTTTTTATGGAAGGAACCGGAAGTGGTAAAAATGCTAACTTACTTCCGGGTTTTAGGACGCGTCACTTCAGTTCTCTATAGGACATGGACAAAAAAAAGGATCAGTCTATGTGTCGAGGGGGAACTAGAGAGGCCCTCTGCCTTTACAGCCATGGTCCAGTCTGACAGCGCTTAGCTCTCTGCTGCAGAGAGGAAGAGAAGATCACTGCTCTAAACAAAGTAAAAAATCATACATCCAAACGGAATAAATATAATTAATTATTATTAATACGTTAAGTCTTGTTCATTGTTTTTCACTTTTATTAAATGTTTGATATTTCCGGCACAGACCCTTTCATACCGGCAATGCGTGATAGAATCAACGGGAACTGCGACAGCATAAATATGCAATCACAAACCTACAGTTAAACGTTACTGCTGGAGAAGAGAGATCACAGGGGGGGAGATCACAGGAGGGGGGGAAGAGCTGTGGCTGATTGGCCATTAGGTGTGTAAACAAAGAGTCACACACAGCCCCCGCTGATCAGCTGACCACCTGAAAGCTGCCGAGTTTCATTCAGACTATTTAAAAAAACAACGGTCTAATTTTATCATTGCACAACAATGAACTCAATGTGTGATTGTTATAGCAGTAATAATACAGTAAACTATTAACAATAGTATAATATGATTATATCCGTGACAGTGGGAATAAAAAAACGATATGCTACAGTATAGTAATAAAAGATAAATCCCACTTGTTGTAGCCTACCTGGCAGAGCAAGAAACACTCCAGCCTTTTATTTAAACTTTTTTAAAACATATCTAAATAAATATGTGTGTCCCGGGCCATAAATGTAACGTATGCTGTCAGTTTTCAGATAAAGCCACGGCATCACAATTCTTCTGTATTCTACAATATAGTTATTTTCACCTCCCGTATTGCTTTCAACCCACCAGCTTTTATGGAGAAAATAAGTTATATAATTATTAACCAGAGGCATGTTTCTCACTATTTTATACATATAAACAACAGGCTACTGTGTGTGTGAGGAATCAGCTGTTTATTTCATATGAGTTCATCTGAGAGCTGCCGTTTTCATTCAGACTATTTAAAAAAACACTGGTCTGATTTTAACATTGCACAACAATGAACTCAATGTGTGATTGTTATAGCAGTAATGTTAAACACTAATAATACAGTAAACTATTGACACTGTACATATTCCTGTTTGCCCGTGGGGAGATGACGAGGCTCCATTAAAAATAAACTTATGTTTTGTGAATTACTGAGTTTAGGCACGTTAATAAAGTTTTAATGAAGTTGACTACAGCAAATTCATGATTGTTAGTGCTTTCATGTCAATTCGGCAAACATATGATGACATTAAATGATCGAGAGGATGATGATTACAAATTGTTTGTTTGAGCTGGCTGGATTTCCTGATGAAAAAACAAACCGATGATTTTTGTAGTTGTAGTACGCCAACGTGGATTAAACAACATTATTTTGTTAAATAAAAACATGGTGATGTTTTGTAAATGATTACATGTCTCGCACAGAATATGATCCTATCCGTGACATATGGATCTTAACAAATATCAGCTATATCAGATACCAGGGGCCTTTCTCATTTCTCTAACTCCCCTCCTCGACTCCCCTCCTCGACTCCTATCCTCGATACTTAGTCCCGCCCACAGGAGATGCGACCGGAGGAGCCGAGGAGGGGAACCGAGGAGAGAGGAGGGGAAGCAGCAGGCGGTTAGAGAAATGAGAACTCCTCTCCTCTGAGCGGTCATTTTAAAGAGACGTCCATTAATGATGACAGGAGGCACAGCAGCCCTCTGTCTGATGGACAGATGTGTTCATGACGAAAATATATTTACTTTTAATTCATTCACAGTGCGGTATAATGATTTGTTCCGTTTCCACTTCCTCATTCTTCTTCGTCGCAACCATTCCTGACATTCCAGAATGCACGCTTTTATTTATATATATATATATATATATATATATATATAAATAATAATAATATATATATATAAATAATAATAATAATAATAATAATAATAATAATATATATATATATATATATAAATATATACAATTTCAGAATCAAACAGAGCACTCTCATAATAACGGAACACTATCAGAGACTGGATATATCCCCCCCCCCCCCTCTGGTCGCTACAATGAGGAAAATAAATTACGGGCCAAAAGTTGTATTTACAAGTATTAAAAGTAAGCAGACCTGTCTGTCCGCTGCATCTACGCACACACTGTACCACACACACCTACAGCTCCTAAAGCATAATCAGGCTACAGCCGTTGTGTATTTTATTATGTGAAGCACTAAATGGTTTTAGAAAAATAAAAACTACAGCAAATAAAGAGAGTAGGCCTGTTACACTGAGTGATATATATTTTACACACAGCTCTGCTTTCTGCACGAACCTCACAGCTGTTCTCACTGTAAACATCGCGACGCAGGGGATGCATGCAGAGCTGTGATTGGCTGAGATAAGTCACGACTCTCTGAAACATCTCTGTTGCCGGAAATGCATCCACGAAGGAGCCGTGGAGGACTGTGGAGGACCCATCAGTGTATCCTCGGTTATAGCTCCTCCAGAGAGCCTCCTCGACGCTCGATCCTCGGTGCTCGAAGTGCATTTAGAGAAATGAGATGTCCTTCAACATGGCGCGCTGAAATTCATTTCCGGGTCACTATCGGAGGACCGAGGAGTCGAGGAGGGGGATTAGCTGAAATGAGAAAGGCCCCTGGAGATCAGCTGTTTATTTCACATGAGTTCCTGTGTGGCAGCTTTTTAATCACTGCTCCCCCTGGTGGATCCATTAATTTTATTTATTTATCAAGGGGGCGTATCAAGTCATGCGGGGGGTTTTCCTTTCAGCGAGGGCCCACCCTGTGCAGATCACAGACCCACATGGGTAGGGGCGTCCGAAATGAGGTGCTACATTTGTATCTTTATCTTATGTTACCTAGTTAGCATTCTTTATCTTATGTATGCATATTTTACTAATCACTCCCCTTCAAACTGTATTTGATTTTTTGTACTGTCCTATAGTACACATTGGAATGATTTCTTACCTATATTAAATAGATGCACTCTCTCTCTCTCTCTCTCTCTCAAAATGCGCAAGTGCCAAACAAATTACGTATGATGGCGCCAGAGTAGGGAGGGACTTCCACAGGCCGGCCGAATGCTGATTGGAGGATCGTGTTGCCAAGACACTTTTTTCAGAGTCTGTGCACCAACCAAAGAGAACCAAGTCTAAAACCATGGTATCTCTTCAGCTAGTCTTGACCAATCATAAATGTACGGGCAACGCCCTGTGTAATAAAAATGTATTGTCGCACGAGGTTCGAGGCTCTTTCCGGAAATAGTGGTTACAGATTACAGCTTTGCTGCCTGTGATTTCTATGACGTGACTGAGTCCTTGGCCAAGTGAATATATGTCTTTTGCTCTCTCATAATAAATAGTTAAACTTAGAAGTTGTCTGTCTTTCCTGGAATTTTTAAAACAACAGTATTCAGACAGCACTCCAAAAAGGCAATATATTCTTTTCTGTCCCGGCATAATTTCCCCAAATATAATAACCCGTATGTGGGCCTTTCTAAATGTCAGTGAGAATGTGAATAAAGGGACCTCTGAGGCGCGTCTGACACACTGCTCTTACTTGCCAAGTGGCACCATTGAAATCATGACAGCCTGTGAAGAGTGAATATGGGCCTTTCCACACTAATGAACATGCACACTTTACAGGGACAAAGACACCCCTGATAACCATGGACACGGCACCTCAACATAGACCTAGACATAGATTCTTGCAATCGCAAAAAGAAAAGCGACATGGACCTTCTTTCTATCACTTCTGTCAAACTCAAGTACACCACATGATCCATTGGCAGCCTTTGACACCCCTCAGAACACATGAATATGACCCTCCATCTCTTTTAACCTATTATTATCTTAGCCTTTATTATTGCTTGCAGAACACTGCCAATTCAGGAACATGGAAAAACGCCCACACGCATATTTCTACTATCATGATCTACAACGTTCAACTATCATTCAACTCATATATGGGGCATTCTACCGAATTGATGCAAAGTGCAGTCCCACAACAAGAAAAACTATTTAACAAAACAATTAAGTATTCAGACATAGATATTTACTAAGCATATGTTACTGTCTATTTAAACACAAGGCATTCAATGATATAGTGATAAGCTTAATATATACAAAAACATAATTTATAGGGTACTTTATATTGGGAAGTAGCTGTCCCCAACCCTGACATCTACATTTCATGTTCTGTAAATATCACTTAAAACATTTTATTTTTTTGTTCGATGGTGTATTTAGAAGACCTTTATGATTACATTCAAACAGAAGTCGGAATATTTAGATTGATTGTGGGTTTAATTTTTTAATAAAAAAAACTATACTCCAATGGCTGAGCCTGGTTTTTAGCCACACCTCTGTACTTTTGACAAGGCAGTGCTGCATCCCTGTCCCTCATGGCTGAATGGTAAGTAGCTCTATCCCATACTTTTGATATAAATCTGTTCCAAAATCTAACCTTAAGAATTGTCACTACCGAACACATATTCTCTTCTATTAAGTAAACTATTTGGGGGTTTTATGCAAAGGTTTTTATGTGTGTAAACCTCTTCAAAAACGTGTATGCTAGCCATGTAGTTGCTAGCAGTGGCGGCCGGTCCATAGGGGCGATAGGGGCGCCGCCCCACCTCTTCCCACATAAAATAAAAAAATTAATAAAAAATAAAAAATATATATTTAAAAAAATATATTTTATTTTTATTTTTAATAAAAAAGGTAAATATTATATCATTTGTATCAGTAAAATGTATAATCTACAATAAAATCTTGTTTAAAATTGTGTTACGATGTCTAAAGTTACTGATAAGTCACATGTTTCCTGCCTGGCCTTGCCCATGTCTTACCATCATTACCCTCTCTCGCCTGGGCGCTAAGAAATCAGCCTTCATCCAGTGCAGCAGCAGCCACTAGCAGCTGACTGTTGCGAAACATAATTTCAGCCAATCAGCGTCGTCAAATCTGATTATCACCGGGCGCCAATGTCAGCGCCGGTCCAATCAGTGAGTAGTTTGGACAGTGACTCGTATCCGGGTGACGCACTTGCCGCAGAGGGTGGCTTCGTTCGTGTGCAGGTGGAGTCTCCGGACTGTGAGTGTATCACATCATCAAACCTGTTAATGTACGCATTCAAACACTTTTTCTTTTACCAGCTGTATTCACCTTGCAGGTGTAGATGTGGCTTTTATCCTGGATAAAGTGTTTAAGTCATGAATGTTTAAAGTTTAACTTCATATTTGACTAATATTATACTTGACTTTTCATTAAGTAGTATGACGCTGCGCTGCGGTTGAACTAGATTCGCAACTGCGCATGCGTGAGTGGCAATAACTCTCCTGACCAGCAGGCGGCGGTAGTGTGTATTCGTCATTCAAAACAGGCAACAACCGGAAAACAGAAGAAGAACAGACGTGAGTCTGTTCTTCTTCTCTGTTTTCCAGTTGTTTTCTATTTGTTTATATCTGTGTGTTAGCTTCACCTTAGCATGTGTTCTTTGCAGGTGTGTTGAGGTTTGATTATGACTGATTTTAGTAAGTAAGGAAGTAACACGTGTCGGGGCAATGTTAGTAACTGTAGTGTGGTTACTGAATTATAAAAGTAGCGCGAGTCATAATTTAAGGTGTCATTTCTCCAAAAAAAAATTTTTTACTCACTATGTCAACAGCCCCACCAAAAATATTTTCCACCAGCCGCCACTGGTTGCTAGCATTCTTTAGTTATGCTCAGACTGAGCTAGAATCGTCACTACCGAAACATATCAAGTTTTGGTAGTGACATGATCATTTCGGTAGTGACAAAATGGAATGATAAGCAGGTTATTTTGAAATAAATGTTTTAAAGTTCTCCTATTATACTATTTTTAAGCATATATTATAGGTCTTGGATATATAAAAAACAGGTCTATGAAGTTGTAGCAGGACAGGGGAAAAAGTAAACACACTCCTACAGATTCCCTGAGAAAAAGGGGAGTGGCTAATCAAGCCACCCCTGATACCTCATTCACACCAACGGTGTTTCAGGGCCGGTTCGGAGCTGGAGCTTGAAAAGCACCGGGTTTTCGTGTTCACACCGCAGCGGAGCAGCCTCTTAGCTCCGGAATCCGGTTAGTTTCAAGCACCAAAAAATTGTTCGGCCAGAGCAAAAGCACCGCATACGTCACGCTTACGTCGAGGCGGGGGCAGAGACAGGATCTACTCCTGAACAACAACAGAAAGTCCGCGTTTTATCCAGTTTGTACACAACGATGGAGAAACTTAACAAGAGTTTCAGAGTTTCAATGTTTCTGCCATAGACTGTATATATAAAGGTTTCTGCTCATGGTGAAGCAACGTGTCTGCGTGTTAAGGTGGAACCTGAGCATTCACGTTGATCACCTCTCATTATAACTAATTATAAATCTATAAAACTATAAATATTAAACTTTACTTCACGTGTTCATTTGAGAACAGCTGTTACATACCTGGGTGAAGGTTACAGTTCATTTAAATGAAAGATACAACGTTACTCCACACTCATGGTTTAGTCCACCTTAAGAAATAAGACCGATCTCGGAAGCAGTTGTGTTTTAAAAAAAACCTTTATTGACACAAGTACACTTTTTTATAAGAATATAGTCTAAACACAGAAATGACTCCGGAAAAGCTGCAGATAGAGCCATAAGAAATGAATGCAACTGATTTCATCCGCGCAGTTTGGCTTTAAGAAGCAGGCACGCAAACGATGACACAATGACGCATTACCAGTGGACTCTGGGGGCGGTGTGAAAAGAGCCAGAGCTAAACCGAAGAACCGGTTCTGAACCTGAAAAGCTCTAACACAGAGCTTGAACCGGAGTTGTGTTGGTGTGAATGAGGTAAGAGACTTATTTGTTTGTGTTTATGTATCTATTGGATTTAAGTTTGTCTGGTAAATGGTCTGTGACATGATTGTTTGTTTAATGTACTGATTATTATTTGGGGTTAAAAAATACAGACATTTTATGTTGAAAGTGAATTGGTTGATTATTTTTCCTTTGTAAACCTCAGTAGCTAGGTCACCGGGCTATCCCTTTGTTTCTGTGTGTTTAAGCATATCATTTTTTGACAGCTGGCTATATTAAATATTCCTCTGTCTGGCGCCCAAATGTAATGTATTCGTTCACGGATAAGACCTACGCTACAAAGTGTTTTGCTCAAAATACCAAGCAGATTTCCCATTCTAGCCGAAGCCTCATCCCCCTCTATTTCAGCCCTGTTACTAAAGTGCTAGCTAGGGCTGCATACTGTTGGAGCACCACCTAGTGGATGGTTGAAGGTTTTGAATCTGCTCCGCGCCGATCGTTTGATGCGTAGCCTTTTGAAGGAAAGAACTCGAACACCGGGGTCTGGGATAAGCAACAAGCTGAGTTTACTGGTAAAAACAACAATACAGAAATACATACAAAATACAGAGCACAAAGTACTCCGGACTCCTGCTCTACCGCCATACGTATCACTACAGTATGTCAGAACAAGAGTGACTTAACATTGAAATGTCCCCAGTATTTATACATATGCAGGAAGGATGCTCCTCCCTTCTTTCTTTACAGTGTGTGTGTGGCAGCGTGACGTCTCTCCCAAAGTTCACGTCCTGTTCCTGAGTAAAACAGTCTCTCTCATCAAAACTTAATTACATTAAAACAGTTGATTAGATTAGCTGAGACCCCCTTTGCCCTGTAAAATTCCTACCCCAAAACAACAGGTTAATTCCTTATCTAACACTTCCTTCCTGTAGTGTCATAAGACTCTCTTGCCAGGGGATTTAACCCAATCAATTAAACCACATGACATGACATGGCATTTTCAGAATACAGTTTAGAGCCAGCAATGTTAAATACATTTGATCTCACAATTTCTATAACAGATGTTTTCACTATATCTTTCACCTCACAGATATACTTGATCAGTTATTATTTTGTTGTACAACTATCAAACAATGAGAAATTGCATCACTTACAATCCCCAACAGTAAAACAGTAGCAATCAATCATCCAGCATATAGCTGCTCCAATGAGCACACACACCTTTGACCCTGTAGCACCCAACACATCATGTCACATGTTCATCCCTTTGAATGGATCCCTCAGTTTACATTTCATTAGGTTTACACTGTTTTAAGCTTTATAACACCATAGCTAAAAACTGAACATATGTGCTATAATACCTAAGTAGTGTGACCACAGTTTAGTCTATGTCTTCTGATGTAAGTAACTATGTAGGCTAACATTAACTAGGCTATGTTTTGTGGACTAAAGTTTAAACATGTAGATAATGCTAATTTCTGTCTGAAATTGTTCAGGGAGAGAGAATCATAAGACACCAACATGCCAAAAGGAATTGGAAAAAGTGGATCAGAGAGGCTGAGAGAATACAGATAAAGAGTGAGGGATGACCCACTGAAACACGAAGAATATGTAAGAAAGAGAAAGAAATAAAAAATGAAAGCAAGAAGGAAAATTGAAATGTATCAGTGATTTATCGAACAGGGAACAAAGGAAGGTCAGAAAATCATGGAGGAAAAGACAGCAAAAGCACAGGGTGTCTGTGAAACGACAGTGTTACTGCTGACCTCCGAGTGATGCTGGGCGCCACTCCAACGCTGCGGGCAGAGGTTCTGTGGTGCCTCAACACCAATCCATCAATTCCAATGAAGGGATTTCCGATCTTTTCCAAGCTATGTTCCCAGATTTGGAAATAGCCAAGAAGTTTGCCTGTGGAAAAGACAAAACGGGGTACATAGTCCGATTCGGCTTGGCCCCTTACTTTAAAGAACAGCTCGTTAATAGCATCAACAAGGCTGGGCTGTTTGTGCTGATGTTTGACGAGAGCCGTAATCAAGCCACCAAGAAAAAACAGATGGACGTCCACATTCGTTATTGGGATGATGGCTGTGTCCGGGCCAGGTATCTTGGGTCGAAATTCTTGGGATGCGGAAGAGCCGAGAACTTGTTGCATAACATTCAAGTAAGTGTATCTCTAGTCTACTTGCATTTCGTGTTTAGGGCCTGCCTGGGCTATAGCCACGGGTCTTTTTTTATTTTCAAAACATTTATTATGAATATGAATTATGAGCTTTGTAAACGACTGAATCTTTTGTGGCACACATGGCTATTCTCGGCATCTTTTCAGACGCTCTTAGACAATTAGCGAGTATTATTTAAGATGCGACTAGCGACACATTTTTACGACAAAAGTTATTACCGGGGGAAATGCGAGAAATATACATAAAGATCTATTATATGGTAATTTAGCATGCTGCTCAGAGTAATCTCAGTCAGCAGCAGCGCCGTATAGATAGATTATATTATACGGCTCTGGTCGCGAGCAGCACAGCGTCTCTCCCTCTGGTGAGAGTGAGTTACTATGGTTACGGGAACGCTCTGTGTCGGTCGCCCTGAAACCTTCTCGCGATTCACAGTGGGAGGGGAGAACGGAGATACCACTAGTAATTTGTTTCAATTATAAAATGTAAGTTAATATTGCAATCTTGCTTCATGAAATGTGAACAACACCAAATACATGACTAAGTTAAATGTTATGAGAGACAAACCTATAGTTGCACCTTACCGTGCATCTGAATGACCCTGTATTTCAAGAATAAACTTTCAAGGATTATTGTCATTAATGTATTACTGTTAATTCATAGGAATGTGGTGCACAACTGAAGATGAGGCAGCTTATGTCTGTCAGCATGGATGGACCCAACTTCAAATTGGTGAATCTTCTACAGAAAGAGCACACAGAGCTCAGCTTGTCCTTGTTGGAAGCTGTGGCCTTCACACCCTTCACAACGCAGTAAAGGCCGGTTTTACGATGTGGCAGCTTGAAAGGCTCCTGAGAGCAATGCACTACCTCTTCCACAACGTTCCTGCGAGGAGAGAGGACTTCCCCAGTCTGACAGGGTCCTCCTGCTTCCCACTACCATTCTGCGGCCACCGATGGGTTGAAAATGTCCGTGTGGCAGAGAGAGCGGTTGAAATGTGGCCGATGCTACAGAAGTACGTGGATGGTGTCAAGAACAAGAAGATCCCAAACCCTGCCACAGCCTCTCATGACACAAGGGGATCCATTCATCATGGCCAAGCTGCAGTTCTTCTTTGCGATATCCAGGACCTTCAGCCCCTTCCTGTTAAAATGTCAAACTGATGAGCCAGTGATGCCCTTCTTAGCTAAAGACTTGGCTGAGTTACTGAAGGTAATAATGACAGTAATTAAACTGAATTTGATTAATCCACACTAATGGTTCTGTCATTGAATTCTTGTTGTCTACTGAGACGGTTTGTGAAGAGGGAGCTCCTAGAGGACATCACCCCCCTGAAGCTCACCAAAGTCGATGCAGCTGATGAGAATAACTGGGTCGCCCCGATGAATGCTGACATAGGCCTTGGTGCTGAATCTGTCATCAAGGTAATTTTGATATATTTTCAGAGATGTCCTGTATATGTATAGATGTATACAGTTATGGGCCTACTATGTCTTTGCTCTACCTGTACACTGATCCAGCCAGTGTAATATGATAAATTGACATGTTTACCATTTTATTATGCTAATGAAGGGACATTTGTTAAAACATTAAATGAACTTGCATTCAATATTGTGTAGTTTCAAATAAATGTATATTGAAACTCATTTAGTAATTTCAATGAGAGGTTGATATAAACTTTCTTTTGTAAATCATCCATTCTGCACAATTTACAGTCTCTGTATTATTTGTAAGCGAAGCAGAGAAGGTGAGCTGCATGAGTGCATGAAGGGCCTGGCTGCAATGGTCAAGAAAGTGCAGGGGAAACGCCTCCTCACATTTCCAGTCGTCAGGCCATTGCATGTTTGGATCCCACAAACATGAGCATCGGAAAGATGAAGAGTGTAGTCCAAAGATTCCTGCAGGACAAGCAGTTGGCAGGAGGAGTTTCAGCTGGTAGGAACAAGTATTGTTTAGGGACAATAGAAGCTTGTGTGGATTTAATTCTTACGCATTCTTGTTTACATTTGTTTTAGGAAATCTACAATACACTGTGCTTACCTTTTTATGTGTACAGATGCTGCGAGCTATGTATCTCTCAAACGAATGATGAAGCAGATGACTGTGGAATGAAATATTTACTTCTTTCATTTTCTCTGTCAATGTTATAGGTTGTCGTCCAAAAATTTGAAATATTTCTGTCTGTTGAGGGTAGAGGTGAAGGCTTCCTCTCCTTCCAGCCATTTGAGCAGCGGCTCAATGTTTTCCTGCACGAAGCTCCCAGCACATACCCTGAGCTGCGGAGATTCTGCCAGAGCCTTCTACTGCTGTCCCATGGCCAAGCCACGGTTGAAAGGGGGTTCTCGGTCAACAAGGAGTTTGAAACTCTCAACCTCCTTGAAGAATCCATGGAGGCACAAAGGTTGATCTGCGACCAGGTTAGTGTCTGTGGGGGCGTTCTAAAGGTGCCACTCACCAAGGAGCTCCTGGCTTCTGCAGCCTTCGCAAGATCAAGGTACAGGATTTACCTGGATCAACAACAGAAGAAGAGACAGAGTACCACACAGAGCCTTAAGAGAAGAGCAGTTGAAGATGAGCTAGAACAGCTCGAAAAGGAAGATCCTAAAAGAAGAGTGCGGCGTCCTTCAGAAAGATGCTGATCAACTTGCTGAGCAGGCTGAGGGAAAAGCTGGATCTTTAATGGCTCAACTGCTAACAAAGTCCAACACCCTCAGGAGGAGGCACAAAGAGAAACGCATTGAGCTGGAACAAACCGAAAAAGAGTGGGACAGCAAAACAAATGAATTGAGGCACATGCTATGATGGGTATTTGTGAGCTCCTACATGGCATTACCCCGCTGAAGCTGACCAAAGTTTAATATATATTTCATAGTTCAACATGTTGTCAATTGTTTTGTTTATTGGTCAAATACTGGTTTATCTTTCTAATAAACCTTGCATTCAATCAATCAATCAATCAATGTTTATTTATATAGCCCAATATCACAAATGTTACATTTGTCTCAGTGGTCTTCACAGTTTGTACAGAATATCAGTATGACAATACGACACACTCTGTCCTTAGACCCTCTGTCCTTAGACCCTCACATCGTACAAGGAAAAACTTCCAGAGAAAACCCACAGTTTAAGGGGAAAATGGGAGAAACCTCAGGGAGAGCAACAGAGGAGGGATCCCTCTCCCAGGACGGACAGACGTGCAATAGATGTCGTGTGTAAATCGAAAAGATAATACATTTACAACATAGGTAGTCCAAATGTTTGGAAATGCATGTGTCTATAATAAGAAGATGAATCCACGAGGATGTCAGCAATCTTGTGGGAGCCATCAGGGAAGTAGTATGGTGAGAGTCAGGCAGGACCACAGAGACAGGTTCAGCCTCGACTCAGGATCCCGGCGTATATATGGACACAAAAAGAGATTTGGGGGAAGCTGGGTTAATCGGAACATGAGAGTACACAGGTACAGACAGACAGAAAGTCGGAGTGTGGTGCCCCCCCCCCCAACAGTCCAAGCCTATAGCAGCTAAACTAACGTGTCTACATACATGCACTCCCTTAGGATAGGTTGAGGGAAAGGATAGCAAGTAAGAAGTAGGAAACAGAAGTGGAGGCACACACAGGGAGAAAGGTCCCCACTGGAACCTGAATTTGTCAGAGGTAGGAGATAGGTCAGTGACTACGTCTCACACTCCCCGGCCGGTCTAGGCCTTCTCTGCAACCTGTTACCCTCTAATAAACCTTGAGAGGTCAGAGAGGGGAAAGGTTGAGGATAAAGTGTTAAATATAAGATCTACGTTTTTTGGATTTAAGTGAAAGAGCACGAACTGAAATGTATAGGTGAAGAGTCACAACGTATCTACGTCAATGCACTCTTATTAGATTATTTTATTTTATCACTTATAAGCTTTATCAAAAAGGAAGGTCTTAAGCTTACTCTTAAAAACGGATAGGCTGTCTGCCTCCCGAACACAAACTGGGAGCTGATTCCACAAATGTGGAGCTTGATAAGAAAAGGCTCTGGCTCCCATTGTACTTTTAGAGACTCTAGGAACAACCAACAACCGTGCATTCTTGGAACGCAATGCCCTAGTAGGACAGTAGGGTATAATGAGTTCTTTAAGGTAAGATGGAGCCTGCCCATTAAGGGCTTTGTAGGCGAGAAGAAGAATTTTAAATTCTATCCTGTGTTCTATAGGGAGCCAGTGTAAGGCAGCCAGAACAGGAGTAATGTGGTCCCTTCTCCTAACTCTAGTTAGTACACGAGCTGCAGCATTTTGAATCAGCTGAAGCGACTTAACTGACTTCTTGGTACACCCTGACAACAAGGAGTTACAATAATCCAGCCTCGAAGTAACAAATGCATGGACTAGTTTCTCTGCATCGTTTTGAGGCAAGATATGCCTAATTTTGGCAATGTTGCGTAGATGGAAGTAGGCGGTCCTTGAGATTGATTTTATGTGGGCGTTAAAGGATAAATCCTGATCAAATATAACACCAAGATTCCTTACAGTCTCACTGGAGGCCAAATTAATGCCATCCATAGTTAGTATATCTTTAGATAGTTTGTTTCGTAGATTCTTTGGGCCGAGTACAATAACTTCAGTTTTATCCGTGTTTAACATCAAAAAGTTTAAGGTCATCCACATTTTTAAGTCCTTAAGACATTGGGTTGGTCACAAAATGCATTCCCTTGTGCTTTGTTCTATCTGAATTATGATAAACTGTTTAGTTGTGCTATCTTACAATCAATACTGTATATAGTAAATGCGAGGTAAAGTGTGTCGCCAATGTTAGAACTCCTGTTAGATTCCTGCATATACCCTGAATACAGTCTGAAAATACGATATAAACATTTACGGTTCTTTTACTAGATATGTGTAATTTAGATATGGGACAAAATATATATGGACAAAGTTTTGGGGAAAAAACATACAAAATGTCAAAATATTTCCAACCTGACTTTGGTCCAATTCGGTAGAATGGCCCATATACTTTATAAGGAATATTTAAGCAATAGCTCACGACAGGCCGTGGTATATGCTCATTATATCACAGCTAAGGGGCGTGGTTCGGCCCGACGCGAAGCGGAGGGTCGACAACCCTCTTAGCTGTGATATAATGAGCATATATCACGGCCTGAAGTGAGCTATTGCTTTTATAAAACGGTTACCAAGTGTGGCAATATGAAAGAAAAATACACACTCTAATTTAAATAGTTTTTATTAGTAAATAATGATTTTCAAAATAAAATAGTCCCTCCGTTGCCTTCTGCACGAAACGTAGTGCGAGGTGCCGGTGGTTGCTATGCAACAACACTAACAGCTAGCGAGCATATTAGACAGAGATCGTTGATCCATTATTTGGCTATTTATTTACATTCATTTGTATGTTTCCGTTTATTGTGCACCCACTGAAAACCTGTCCAGCATCAGTAGCATGGCTTACGTGGTTACTTGTACAGGTTGAGGTAGTTCTAGGCTGTTGCTTGGCGTGGCGAGAATATTGCTCCACTTTCTCCGGTCCCCGAGATTCGGCTTCCAGTAGCTCTGGAGAGAGCTTTCGCACCTGTGGCCACTAACGGTCATAATGTCTCTGCTTTGTTTCAAAACCCGCATCAGAAAACTTTTGAATGGTGCTACTTCTCCAGTTGGTCTACCTGCTCTTCACGTAGCTCTGCATGTTGTCGTTTAGGTGCATTTCTTCTGGAGATAGGCACTCCTCAATCCACTCCTCCATAGTAAGACCCCCCCGTTTGATGTCTATGTCTGGACCGCTGCGTAAAAAGGAGGGTTTCTGCCCCGTTACTTCTCTGCTGTTTTCTTGTTCCAGTTTGAATTGCTTTTCAGCCCACCTGTATACTGTTTTTCTCAGACGCGGAGGGATACTGACTTGTTGTGAAAAGTAACTTACAATTCTACCCGTGGTATACGCTCAGTATATCACGGCTAAGAACCAATCAGATTGCTTGATTTGACTTGTCCGTTTTATAATAGAATATATATTATGCTGGTTTCTACTGGTGACAAGAGGTAGGGCTGCACGATTTTGAAAAAAAACTGACATTGCGATTTTTTTAACTATATTTAACCGGATGAAGGATTTTAGTCACGGACGTCTGGATCTTAACTGGTTGACTCATCATACCTTAAGTCATGATCTAACATGTCATGATAATGCAGGTTGCTTACCCTTAATAAGGGGGTTCATCTGTGAATGAAGAAGAGTGGTGTCTAGAAGGGATCCAAGAGATTAAATGTATTACATTAAACTATAGGAAGCTTCATTACCACATTAGGGAATTAACATACGTGACAAAATAGGTCATTTAACTTTTTATTCCACAATTAAAACCTTTTTTGTGCAAATAGCAGCAAAGTAGTGGACATCTTTTAAACAACATTATATAAATAAAATTAACAGCTATATACCAGCTCCTTTATGCCGTTTTGAACCTTTCTCATATGGTGTAACACCGGCAAAGGCATCTGAAATAGTTTGTTGCTGTGCATGCAGAGCCTGCATGTCACTCACTCAAGTACCCCTGACATGAGAGCCGCGCAGGTTTTCCTTTTGTAGCAAGCAGCAAAATAATTGTAACATGATGTGTTTGAGTTAATTTACCTACTTAATATCGAACGCCCTAAAATAAAAAAAGATCGTTCAGCCCTAACAAGAGGTCCTACTATGCTTTTTGCCGTAGGTTTTTGTGCATGTAAATGGTCTGCAAAGGCTAAAATCCTTGTGTTCCCTCCAGAGGGAGTTTCTCCTACATACCCCCCCCCCCCCCACCCCTGCCTGAAACACCTCCATTAGACTTCTAGGTTTACTCCCGTAACATCACTATGTAACATTCACGCTTCTATTGGCTAGCGCTCCAACACATCTCAACAGAGCCGGCCAGCTAACCAATCAGAGCAGACTGGGCTCTGGTTTCAGACAGAGGGTGAAAAGAGGTGCTGCAGCACAGGCAGTATGAGCTTTTTGAACTTCAAAGCATGGAGACACACGAAAGCCCAAAATACAAATATTAACATGCAAATGAGCAGAATAGGGCCCCTTTAATGTTCAAAAACAACACATTTTTCTTTGACTTTCTTTTCCACGTTTTATCCCCCTCTGACTGAAATGCTCGTTTTAACCACAAATAAACAAAAGATTGACACACCGGATAATAGATCTCTCCAAATAAAACATTTTGTAGAAATTGTTCATGTTTTTTACCATTATGATTGAAATAAATACATTTAAAATACTTTACTAGGGAATATAACGTAAATGAAAGTAATGGAGCTTCTTCTTTTTTGCCGTTATCTTTAAACCTGCAGCTCTGTGGAGCCAGGCCAACTTCCACATCCATTCGGTGGCCGGGTCTAGGGCTGGTTCTGTGCTCTACTGTCTGTGATGGACCCCCGCAATTGCTGAGTGCACAGGCCACAATACTGAAAAAACCTGGACTCACACCTGACATCATGTCCAACTTCCGGCCCATCTCCAATCTCCCCTTCCTATCAAAACTACTCGAACGTGTTGTAGCCTCCCAACTGAAATCCCACCTCAGCTCCAACCCTTTCAATCAGAATTCCGCACACAGCACAGAAACAGCCCTCCTCAGAATCACTAACGACCTCCTCCTCTCCTCAGACTCCGGCAATCTCAACATCCTCATCCTCCTCGACCTCACAGCAGCGTTCGACACCATCCTGCTGTCCCGCCTGGAATCATCACTGACACTGCACTCTCCTGGCTGAAATCATACCTCACCAACAGACACCAGTTCATCCACATAAATAACTGCACTTCCTCCACTGCCCCTCTGTCCCAAGGCGTCCCCCAGGGTTCGGTGCTTGGTCCTCTCCTCTTCATCCTCTATATCCTCCCCCTTGGAAAAATCATCCGCCGCCACAACCTCCAGTATCACTGCTACGCGGATGACATCCAACTCTACATTTCCACAAAAACCATCACTTCCACACTCACCAACTATCTCTCAGAAATTAAATCCTGGATGCAAACAAACTACCTTCAACTGAACAGCGACAAATCAGATATCATCATAATCGGACCCACATCCCGCATCAACACCACCCAGAACTTCAACCTCACCCTTGACAACACCACTCTAACCCCCTCTCCTCACATTCGCAACCTTGGAGTAATCTTTGACAGCCAGCTCAAATTCGACAAACACACAAACCATATCACCAGGACTGCCTTCTTCCATCTGAAAAACATTGCCCGCCTCCGCCCCTCACTCTCCTTCCCGGCTGCTGAAACCCTCATCCACGCATTTATCACCTCAAGACTGGACTACTGCAACAGCATCCTGTATGGTTCATCATCCAACATTCTAAATAAACTACAATACATCCAGAACTGCGCTGCCCGCCTCCTCACCCACACCCGCTCCAGAGACCACATCACCCCCGTCCTTCAAAACCTGCACTGGCTCCCTGTCCGTCAACGAATACACTTCAAAATCCTTCTGCTAACACACAAAGTTCTCAATAACCAGGCCCCCCCCCCCTACCTCACCGACCTGATCCACCACTACACCCCTTCACGCAGCCTTCGTTCATCAGAAGCGAACCTCCTCTCTATCCCCACACGAATCAAGCTCCGAACCTGGGGGGACAGAGCCTTCTCCATCGCTGCCCCCACCCTCTGGAACTCCCTTCCACAACACATCAGAGACTGCACCGACCCCCCCACTTTCAAAACACTGACCAAAACACACCTCTTCAGACTGGCTTTTAATTTGTGAATTATGTTGTGTTGTTGTTTTAATATATATCTTTTTTCTATTTTATCATGTTTTATCAAACCACTGTAAAGCGTCTTTGAGCACCTGGAAAAGTGCTTTGAAATTAAATGTATTATTATTATTAATATTCCTCTTCTTCACCATGATGACAGTTCTCAAGGATGTTCTTAGTGTCATTATCGTTGCTCCCCATGTGGTACCGGCCAGGCGGCGTAACAGGATTTTGGAGTTAAATCAATAGCATACTGGAGATAGAAAATAAATCTGCATGTTGTGAACAAATAAAGATGATAATAAAAGCATTTAGGCTCCTACAGACATGTTTTCCAGCAGTCATTAGTTTTCAATGGAGCTTAATTAGTAGAACACCTTCCATTCCTTTGATTCTCCTCATCACATTGGAGCAAGAGTACACCGATCTATGTATATACACGTGGTGCAAAATAATCCACACACACTGTCCCGGGTGAAAGGCTGACATTAGCGCTAAGCCTCCCTGTGGCTTCCTGACCTTTACCGTCTGTCAGAGGCAGAGACCGCGACTCTAATCATGAGCGAGACCCTTCCCTCTCGTCTTTCACTCACACTCTGCTCTTTCATGATTCTATGTCTCCATTCAAAGCTTGACAATGTCTTCTCTGTCCTTTTATCTCCTTTCTTTTGTCCTCCTTAGATTATGCCTTATGCATAACCCTTTCTTATCTGTCCATCCTGCATAACTGATACATAGACTGGAGACATCTGAAACATGAATAGTTTCCATCGGACCGGAATGCAGCTGCTGACAAAACTGTGATAGTATTTTATATTTCCATATTTGTGAATGGGAATACAAACATGAGAAGAAACAAAAAGACGAGATAGGATGTGGTTTGATTAGTTGGGTCTGAATAAACTATACTTATGATTCATATTTGTATTATCCCCATGTTTTTTGAGCTAATTTGGTAAGAGATAATTCGTCTACTACACTAGCAGATTAATGAACACACAATATACATATATATATTTTAGGGGTGTAACGGTTCACAAACATTTCGGTTCGGTTCGGTACTGTCACAATCGAGCTGAAGACCAAAGTGCAACACACGTGAAATCAGGGATAATTGTCGGTAACCAGCTTTATTGGATGCAAAAGACTGGTAACAGACAACACGGCAGATAGAAGGCAAAGGGCTGGTCGGGGACAGGCAGGGGGTCCAGGAGATGGCAAGACGGGAGTCGCAGGTACAGAACAGGTCAGGAAGGAGGCGAGGCAGAATGGTCAGGGACAGGCAGGGGGTCCAGGAGATGGCAAGACGGGAGTCGCAGGTACAGAACAGGTCAGGGAGGAGGCGAGGCAGAATGGTCAGGGACAGGCAGGGTCGGAACCGGGAGAGCAATCTGGAGGTAAACGCGGGAAAGACTGGCATAATGCAAAGTACGATCTGGCACTGAGGTGAAAGTGAAGTGAGCCTAAATACTAAATGACTGATGAGTGAAACAGAGTGAGAGAGAGACAGGGTGTGGCTAACAGGTGAGACAGGTGAAATGGAAAACTACTAGTGAATGATGGAGCAGACTGTGACAG
>CALSBZ010004415.1:0-27048 GCA_943591055.1 Gobionotothen gibberifrons
ATGTAGGAATGTATGTAATATGATGTAAGTTTGTTGTGATATATTCAGTTCTTAGTCAAAGTGATGTGGTGCATAAAGACAGAGATGGCTTTATCGGACATATTCAAGCTGTAATCGTCATTTTAAGAGGAGCACACATCGAGTTACTGGATCTATTTGTTTTGTTTGGGTGTGGTGAAGAGTATGTAATATGGCGATCTATCAGATTACGCCCTTTAATTATAATTGTGTGTTTACAACCCCCAAAGTGGTGGCGAGCAATCAGCTGACATGTTTTTCTCTTTGAAGTTAGACTAGTCCCGTTTTCCTCGGTCTCAACTGGCTTATAGGAACATTTCTCTGGCTCACCCTTTATGCCTTGTTCTTTTCACCATGTTGTCATGTTGTGTAATTCTGAATACACACCCTTGCTTGAGAGTAAAGGGACCCAATCATCGTGGCTGGTCTGGCTTTAGCAGCCGTGCAGAGTCACTCCGTGTCATCAGGGCTGTTGAACCCCCACCTTTGTCCTCTGTCACGAGCATCTGTCCTACTTTCGACTAAAGTGTTTGTATTTAGTGTGAGGACTGTGTGTTGATTAACAAGTTGGAGAATTTCAAACACTTATTTAGCATGTATACCTCATTTTCTTCTGGATTTGTTTTATTTTATATGAAGAATACAAAGTATGCATACAAAATTTATTATGTCATATTTTCTCAGGCAAGAACTTTGTTGGTTTCAAAGTTCAGCAGAGAAATCCGTTATCCATGCACATGCCTGATTTGAGTGGAAATGTTTCCGTCACAGACGCACAAAGCTCTTTCACAGTCCCTGAGTGAACTCATGTATGGTATGTGTAACATTAACCTTCTTAAAGCACATCATTATAAGAAGGTATCCCCTCTCACAGCCCCCCTCTCACACACCACCATCATTTGTATTGTGTACAAATGGTTAACATGACCGTGTTGGCCATAACTCCCAGAAATCATTGGTAATGTCCGTAGATCATTTATAGATCCTGCAGACCAAGTGCCAGCAAACCAGCCTGCACATTTCCAGGACCCTGAATCTCCTCTAGCTCACCTGAATTCAATACCTTTACCTGTCCTTTTCCTGCTAGTAGTCAAAATGCCTGCTGGGAAAAAAGCTCTTTCACACATCTACTCAGATGGAAGACTTGATGAACTATACTCTGAATCAAATTCACCCATACGAATGATAAGGAAAGTCAGAGTGATGCAATCAAAGCCTTTGCACACACACTCTTGTGAGCTATAATAAGTGAAATCATCTATGTGAGGTTTATCAAGAAAGTGTTGGCCGTGCACATCAATGTCCCTGGAATACAGTTGTGGCTGCGACTGTTAATACAAAATGATCCTTTGTTTGGGAAAAAATGTATGTCAAACGTTTACAATCAAATGATTTCCTTTTGTTCTGACATATGTTTGGTGT
Source organism: Gobionotothen gibberifrons (assembly GCA_943591055.1). Taxonomy (NCBI): domain Eukaryota; kingdom Metazoa; phylum Chordata; class Actinopteri; order Perciformes; family Nototheniidae; genus Gobionotothen; species Gobionotothen gibberifrons. The sequence goes on from CALSBZ010004415.1 coordinate 1,441, forward strand.
AACAAACAGCACCTCTTTATTGTGGATTTAGTACGGCTCCAAATGTTCCCCTGGGACTATTTCACAGCATATTTATTAATGTCAAAACAGATCAGAAGCTAAAACATGCTGATCGTGATGGTTCAAGTGATAAGTCTCAAGTGATAGCCTTTCAAATGCATGACCTTTTGTAAGAATACGGCGTGTATTTGGTGGAGATGCAGGTGCTTAGCTGTGGGGTGCACTCGTGTATTGGTATGTGTGTCTGTGGGAGCATTCTTACAAAAATACGGGGATTAGTGTTTGTGAGTGACAGCAGGACTTGACTCTGACACATGAAGGACCTGGAATGCTTTTACATGCTGCAGGTGAAACTATGAAGATTGTTGAAGTGCAAGTTTAATCGTTGCACAATCTCAATGAGGACTAATTTATTTTTGCTTAAAATATCCAACATCAGTATGTAAAGTAAAGCTAGCTCCACCTTTACCAGCTGTGATGAACACATGAATGCATCATGCCGTAATGGAAGATGTGATAACGAGTACTTTTACTTTTGGTTTATCAGTATATATTGTTGGTAATACGTCTGTACTTTTACCTAAGTACGGTTTTGTATGCAGGACTTTTACTTGTACCAGAATATTTAAAAATACTTAAGATAAAGAACTCAGTATTTCTTCCATCACTGCCAAATATTTTTAACACATTTGTTGTTAGGGTTAGGTAACCGGGGGTTACTGTGTTTTCCTGTTCTTGTTACTCATCATCCTTATTTGTCTTGCAGATGACTTTGGGCAGCGTGCCTTGGTTGGGAAAGTGTGTATGGACAGGAACAACTCTGTGAAACATTACAAAGAGACCAATCAGGAGTCCCAGGACGAAACCTGTCGGTGGGTATCAGCTTTTACTAAAATACTGATACAATTGGTGTTTTAAACAGGAGATGCGGCTTAATACTGAGTGACCCTTTTGAAACATTGCGTAACATTGATAACAGATGATTCATTTAGAATAGAGTAGTGAATGTTTTTTCCAGTCAGAAAAAATTCACTGAGACTTCAGTCACACTGAATGTATAAAATGTTTGAAGTTTTCAGTCGTACAACTCAAAGCTACCACAGTATATCTTGAACAGATAGAGACAGATGTGTCACAGAAAGTTGGGTTGTACTTTGCCGTGAAGATGTATGTTACAGATTAGATATGTCCCTCTAGACCCTTTTTTCCACATGACCTACAACCCTGAAATTGGGCAGACTTTACCCATAGACGCTGAATGTGAGAAAGCTAAATTATGGGTGAGGAAAATCCCTTTTTGACGTCGACTGATACTTTAATTACACATGTGCACTTTAAACCTAATCTGCAGTCACATTTGCCTCATAAACCTTTGTTTTTGCCAATAAAACAATAAAGACTTTATATGGAGACCTTTACTCCTTGCAAAATGTAACTTACATAGACATTCTTGTAAAAAGAAAAAATTCAAATTGTTTTTTCCCCTCCAGGTTCATTGCAGAGCTCTTGAACAAAAAGGTAAGATTCTATTTTACAATAAACAGTCAAACTCAAGGTATGCCTGCATTATAAAGACATCTTTTGAAACCCTGTCTCCTCTGGTGTGTGCGTAGTATCCTCTGGTGAGGCCGGTGGTGACTCCCCGCTTCGCTCTTTCGTGCACAGGAGCCCTGCTGGGACAGCTGGGAGCCATCGCTAAGAATAACAACCTGCACATCCAGGTGAGATCACTGTGGGAACCAAACCGGGCCATCTCCACAGGGGACTGTCGCCGTGGATACCATTCACTGTTGGACCAGTGGGGGTTTTGGAAGATGAATTACAAATACACACATGCAAAGCGCTACCCTCCTGCACACCTCAGGCGGAATAATCTGAATGCTGCACCCCAGATTCTCTTAAAGCAACAGTTTAATGTGTTTTTTTTCCAGAGTCACATCAGTGAAAACGTAGAGGAAGTGAAGCTTGTAAAGGAGCTGTTTCCTGAATCTAAGTCTTACACAGATGTGTATCACAAACACAACCTGCTCACTGACAAGGTGAGTCACATTTCATTTCAGACAGCAGACGTTTTGTAGAAAAACATAAATGCAGATTAAAGTGCTGAATATGATGATGGTTCACAGACAGTGATGGCTCACGGCTGCTACCTCAGTGATGAAGAGTTGGCTCTGTTCAGAGAGACAGGAGCCTCTTTGTCTCACTGTCCCAATTCCAACATCTCGTAAGTCTCTAATAGTTTATCAAAAGCATTACACAATTGTGAACTTGAATATACTTAATGTGTCTAACTGTTACAGTGTGTGTGAGTCAGCTGACAAGACATGGCCCAAAGCTATTGGCCTACACATTTCTGTTAAAACAGTCTCTATGTTCCAATAGAAAAGCAATCAAGCATTACAGATTGACTTCGTTATGCAACATATGAAACTTATCATATCTCTCTCTTTCTCTATTGACCCAGGCTGTGCAGTGGAATGTTGAATGTCCGTAACGTGCTGAAACACAACGTGAAGTTGGGGCTGGGAACAGGTGGGAGCATTTACACGCATTACCAGATTTTAATTTTTTTTAGTCAATTTATTGAACATGTCAGAAACAAAACATACAACAATAATATATATATATATTCATTTTTTTCCTCACTCATAATAACAAAGTACAACAAATAAATAAAAATAATAATAATTCTCAAATAGTCTCTGTCGTGTTCAACAGGGGCAAGAAGAAGCTTATAAAAACGTTTCTGGTCCTTCCCCCTCTAGCATACATGTTCCTTATAAATAAAATATTAGGTCATCGTCATCAGCGACATGTTTGTCTTGTTAATTTGTTTGTTTGTTTTTTACAAAACAATCAGAAAGAAATTACTTTTACAATGACAAGAAATAACAAATGGGATTGTACAGGTCCTGTTCCTAACCATTCATGATTTGGCTCCTAAATAATACTTTCAGTTTAGATAGACTTGCACAATGTTTCAGTGCATCATTACAGTTATTCCACAGTGATGCAATGTAGTTTGGCATTTGTTTGTACGGGTGGTTTTTTGAAAATGCAGTTTCCTCTCAACATGTGCATGCTTTCTCTCCGTGTGAAAAGTCCCTGGATATTATGAGGTAATTGTTGATTTGCGGCTTTGAACATCATTTGAATAGTTTTATAGTCAACCAGGTCTTGTAGTTTTAGTGTTTTTAGTTTGATAAATAATTGATTTGTTGGTTCTCTGTACATAGTTTTATGTATAACTCATATGACTCTTTTTTGCACTCTTGACAAAATGTGTTGGACACTAAAGAAGCATGAAAATGATGTTTGATGATTTGGCTTGTTTTGGGAACTCCATGCACTGTAGATTTAAACGTGCACGAGATAGGTAAAAAGATATTCCTAATAACTTGTGTTGTGTTTTTTAGTGCAGACAGCAAAGAGATGTGGCATGCAGGCTGCTAACCATCAGCTATTACTCACTAATGCTCAACAGAATTCTACTAACACTACGCACAAGAGCAGACAACAATCACAACTATGAAGTTACTGTTTAAGGACATTACAGGCAAAAATATCGTTTTTTCATGTACTTGTACATTTTGGTCTATTTTGCTTCCATGTTTTCTTTCACTAATGGAAAGAAAACTTCCAAAAAACACATATAAATGGTGTTCGTTTTACCTGTCTGAATTCATCTATAGATTTAAAGCTAATCTGCATATTTAAACATAACATTTCAGGGGAAAATACTGACTTGACTATCTGGGGAAGTTGTGAGGTGATATCTTGTTATCCTTTTCCCCTGCAATGCCTTGGTAACTGCATGCAAATTGCCGCAATTTAATTAGGCTATATGTAACGCCTAATTTGCGTTATTAGATACACATTTGACTGTATTCACCTGTAGTGCAGGGCGACTGTGGCTGCGAGGGAGTGTGGTCGTCATGTCGATGTATCCTCGGGCAAGATACTTAACCCTGAGTTGCTCCCGATGGCCAACGGTGTGTGAATGTGTGTGCATGTCAGGTCCTAGAGTTAGATACACTGCTCTGTGTGAATGGGTGTGAATGGGTGAATGACATGTAGTATGTAAAGCGCTTTGAGGGGTCTTAAAGACTGGATAAAGCGCTATATAAGTACAGTCCATTTACCGTCTAGGATTAGTCTCCACTTAAGTACATTAGCCTACGCCCATGATAAATTGCCATAGCTAAACCTTGAGCTAACTTATCCATTAGCCACCACCTTAGTTAACTATTTGGGAGGGAGGTTAGAGAGAGCATCGGAACTTGGCAGTCTAATCTCCTGACCTGATATTTTGTATTCAATCAATATATTTTTGGAAAGGGAAACTGTGCGCAAACAGGAGAAGATATATATTCATTTATTAAAAATAAATATTTACATTTTTTTAAAACAACTTTCTCTGGAGGAAGAAAAAGGGCAGGGGCTCAAGCCCACTTTGATGTCTATGTGTGCACGTGCCTGACCTTGATGATTCGGAAGTAGGCCATTTGTTATAACACTGCAATAAATAACTAAAACGCTGTTGCAAAACTAAAAGACAAGTCAACATGATTAAAGTTAAACTCTGTTTGGCCATGTGCCCTGAAAGCACAGCACTATCACCTGTGGTAAATAATAACAGGAGCATAACACAGTCCACCTATATCAATATACACAAAACGATACGGGTCGGTATTCATTTAAATGTAATTGATATACTTCAGCTTTACTCATGGTATACTGCTACTTCATTACTGCTACTATAACAGCTATTTCAATGCCCATGCTGTCACACACCTCAGTATTGCTTTTTTACATATTTACCTACTTTTAACAATATTACCTTTTATTTTTGTTCCATGTTGTGCACTTGTTTTTTTTACATTTGCTTGCTGTTACTCTTCTACTCTTTACAACATGTAATCGTATGTCTGCGTGCATGCTTGTATTAATGTTCTGGTGTGTGTTTGTGGTGCTTCATCAGACGTGGCGGGGGGCTACTCGGCCTCTATGCTGGACGCTGTGAGGAGAACTCTGGACACGTCCAAAGTGTTGACCATCCAGGACCCAGAACACGACACGCTGACCTTCGAGGAAGTGTTCAGACTCGCCACACTGGGAGGCAGCCAAGGTGAAACCATCTCAGGAACAAAAGTGTCTTTGTTCAATTAAAATATGACCTGTGTTCAGACACACAATCATATGAGGAGTTCTTTTCCAAAACGCTATAAAAGCCAAATTGAAAATTGAGTTTGTTGTGCCATTTTGCTGTGTACTGAACCTATTCACCGCTCTTTCAACGTTTCATGCCAAATCGCTATATATCCTATATATATATATATAAATGTAATATTAACAAAATGTGTGGGTCTAGGTAAAAAATGTCATTTTCCTGAAAACTATTAAAATGGATATATAGCGTTTTGGAATAGAACTCCTCATATTCTCCATCAACATTCTCGCGTGATTCAGCACACATGAAGGACTGTGGGAGCAAGATATTGTTGATGGTGACTGATTGCAATTTTTACGGGTGTGGAGAAAATAATGTTTCTTTTGTGATGCATTTTCTCCGTAGCTTTGTCCCTGGATGACCGGACAGGGAATTTCGAAGTCGGCAAAGACTTTGATGCCCTGAGGGTGAATGTGGCTGCTGCTGATGGACCTATCGACCTCATCAAGATCGAGGAACCAAAGGTTGGTAGTCGGGTTTAATCTTAATCTTTTTGCACATAAATGAATTAAAGCAGAACATTTGCTTTCAGTGTTGGCTAATTTATTGTCACTTCAATTTCAGATTATTTTGGAGAAGTTCTTGAATTTGGGTGAGTGTCAATTTCTGATTATTTGTCCAAATGTTTTTACACTTTGATGTGACAATCCCCTTTTAATTGTCTCTGTGACTTCTTCGACAGGTGATGATCGCAACATAGTCGAAGTGTTTGTGGCCGGGAGAAAGGTTGTACCATTTACAAAAGAGTAAATGCTTACTACCGAAAAACATGAACATCTGAGCGATACAATATGTGCAGCCAATGAAGTATCAGAAGGAAATGCCCTAGTTGTGCATGAACTGCACAGCTGCACTGTCTGCTTTTCATGAAAGGAAAAAAAGTAGGAAATTAATTATTACCATGTTTTACTGCTACTGCGATACAAAAGCGTGGTCCGCTGAGCTTGAAATGGGTCTGTTGTTGAAGCTGTAAAGGTGGAACTACTGGACTTTAAAACAACAGGAACTAAGGGACTTGTTAAATGTTGTGAACCTGTGTTTCTTCATTTCTTCGTGCTAAAAAATCAACGCTTTGCTGATTAACGTATCACTTTTTATGTGCAGTGCATGTTCACATTGTTGTAGACTTGTATTAACCTGAACTGCTTGTTTAAACACATGTACAAGTACTACTGATGGCAGCGTGCTAACTGCCAACTTGTTCTCTATTGAATGCTGATATCTCATTGTGTTGCCTTGAGACATTTGAACTGGAGAAATGTCGATAACGTTAAGTGACATATTAACGTATAGGACTTTGTTCAGTGCTGCAGAGGTTTGACATGATTATCTTCTGTGGATTGGCGATTTTATTGCCATGCTTGTGTAGCTTAAACATCATTTATGATCGAAGACTGGGATTGACTTGAGTTGTAATCATTACTCCTTTAGTTTGTACACTCCACTCAGGTGTTTAAACTATAATGGCACAAAACCATTTAATAGAAATCTCTTAGTTTCAGTATGATTCATTCAGTTTATTACATTTGACATATGATTGTAGCGCCATGTGTGGTGAAATGAAGGGCTCACGATACACACATTAGTTCAAAAGTGTCCATTCCAGTTATAGGATCGTTCTCTGTGCTTCCAATTACCTCAACATCAGTGCAATTACACTCAACATGGTGCCTTATGATGAATATCAGTTATTTTTGATACAGCTTTGTATTACTAACCTTATCTACTAGTTAAACCCATGTTTTACTAAAGAGATTGTTGATTTATTTGATTGTCATCCTAATGTATTTTACTTGTGTATATATATGTGATATTGTAGTGCCGAAGGATATGGAGTCATGAGGCGGTGCAATTGATGAACAAAGCTGGCTTTATTGAGCAGCAGCAAAGCAGGTGTCATCGGGTCGCAGCCCGGGAAGAGAAGAGAGAGAGCTAGAGGTATACAACATATATAGACAACACAACATATATGTCCGTGCGGAAACAATATCCCTACCCCAGAGTTCCGTGTGTGAATTATGTCCCAGTGTTAATACGTGGTCACCACAATATCATCTTTGTTATGAATATTGGGAATTGAAGGGAAATGAATTTGATTGCTTAATATATGTTTGTCTGTGCTTCCTTTTTACTAAAGTATATTGAATTTTTATCACAACATATCAGTCTATGACACCAAATCCTACATGTTAAACGAACTCTTTGATAGGTCACATCATGGAATATTGAAATAAACAATACAACAAAGCCTGTTTGGATTCTTTTTGGGTGAGCAGTTGTTTGACGATCAGAAATTGGTAGAATGTATGCATTAACAAACTGTTCTTCCAGCCCGTAAACAGCCCAGTCTACAGCTTTTTAAAGAGACTATCTTCACCATCTGGGCCAGACAGCTGAGAAGCTACGGCAGCAGAAGAAGTGACATTAAGATGGCTGTTGTCAAGTCTCACTGACATCAAGGCCTACGCTCCACTTCAAATAGACTGTAGATCTTATAGCTAATAGCTTTGAGCCAATCTACCTGAAGGATTCTTGCTTTATTGAGTTTGTTGGTTTAATCTGTTTGTGCTATATGGGGGCTGTGGTGGGAATGTATTTATGAAATGTATAGAGAATCAAACCATTCAGCTTTCTTTGTCATATTTTATTTCTTGCAAGAAAGTTCAGTCAGTCATACAGAGAGCTACAGTCTGCAGAGTGAAAGACGAAGAGTAGAGTTTGGGTTGCATATTTAAACACAGAGAGAGGAGAAAGCTTCAAAGTCAAGTCAAAGTCAACTTTATTGTCAATCTCAAAATATCTTTGTACACACAGAAAGATCGAAATATAAAAGGTATAAAAAAACTCACACATTAAAATGCAAGAACACTCAATAATTTACAAAAAAAACACAAAATAATGGTTTACTTCAAGTAAGCAGGATATATATAAAAAAGATGATGTGCATAGTGCAAAAGGGAGTGCTTGATTGTAATGAAAGGAGCATTCTGGAAGTTAGGGAGTTAGGGAGGCATTATCAGGAAGTTCTCAGTTCACCTGAGTTGAAGGTCATACTGTTGGTGCGCATAGAGTGTAACTCAACACTGCATCAAATCTTCTTAATAAGGAATTTCCCCAAGCTTAGCTAAGAAGTGTGAGAAGTAGTAAATACAGATAAACATTAGCAAATAAGAATCACACAATGATATTATTAAAGTAAGAAAGTGAGTATAATATTTTGCTATTACAGTGGCCGACAGGTGCAAACACGCGACCCAAAAACATTTCCATAGGAGAAACGCTTTCAAAAAGGATGCATCTAAACTGAAATGAGCCAAATCTCATGGAATGTGATGCACACAGCTGGGACCAAAGCCCTTGTTGATGTTCGGGGATTATAACATTTGCCAATCGTCACTATTGTTAGAAAATTACTTAAATTGTAAGTCCGATATTGTTGCAGATCTGCTGTCAGCTAACAAACCTAGCTAACCTAGTATTATCGTAAGGAATCATGGGCATCACATGGTTAAAATAAGCCAGTAAGATTTACATTTTAGGTATCATATTGTTCAAATGCATCCACACACCTCAATCCAGTCATTTAATTTACTGGTCTTTATGGCTGTGAGGGGGGAAAGCACATTAATTCAAATAAATGTAACGAAACTAAAGTGTAAACATACTCAGTTACGAGTTAAAGTCCTGCATTTACTCAAGTATACAAATATTATAATCAATTATACCTAAAGTATTCAAAGTTAAATTACTTATCATGCAGCATTTCAGATTTATAAAGTTTAGGCCATTTAACTGAATTGTAATTATTCAGTTCATCCCTTTAAGGTCGGTAAAGGTATTGTTTTATTACTCAATATAATGCTGGGTAGCTGAATAATATTTTTTATTTATTGATTTATATTTTTAAATCAAAGCAAAGTGACTATAGTTACTTAAACTGTCAAATAAACATAGTGGAGTAAAAACACAAAATGTGCCTACAAAATGTAGTGGGGTAAAAGTATATCAAGAGTGGATGTGTGAGTGAAAGTGAATATACTTGTAATTATAAATTTCACCACTGGTTAAAACAATATATTTTATGATTAGATATGCAGATATAAGTAACACTGTACATTACACTTGTTAGACGCTTTTATCCAAAGCGATTTCTTTTATCCAAAGCGATTTACCTAGTCAATACTGTGGACAATCCCCACAGGAGCAATTTGGGGTGAAGTGTCTTGCCCAGGGACACAACGACATGCTGACTGCAGTGGGACTCGAACTTGCTATCCCCGGATTCGAAGTTCAGCGGTATAGTGATTATGTTAAAATCATGTCTGAAATGATGTACTGCTGCCTGGTATCCAAGTGTGTTATTTTAGTTTGAATTCGGATTGGTTTAATATTATATAGGTAAATGCTACACTATTTATGTGTCACTGTATTTACTTAGGCCGCGAATCACAAACATAATCCCAAGCATAAAAGAAAGACATGTCAAAATGACGTGAAAAAAACCGCCAATGAATATTAAACAATCTGTTTTTAAGACGTTTTTAAAACAGCATATTCCTAAGGATACAAATATACGTTTTTCAATATTACTGACTGATTATGTGGGGTTGATTTAGGATTATGAACACGATTGTTGTGGGTCAAGGCTGTCCTCCGAATACGTGAATACAAAATTGTTCCTGACAGACAAAACTCAGGGTTGGAATTATCGTTGACTGTAACCAGGAAGTGCCGCTGTACTGTAAATCAGGCTGAGCAAAGGTTGTTACTAACACTTAGCTTTTTCTTTACACTCCTGGCTTCTTAGCATTGGATTATTGACATTAAGGTGATTCAACAGGTAGGTCTTAATGCAATACAACATATGTCCTTCATTGGATAGTACACTTTAGTTTATTTACCGCTATATTCCTTTCATTCGGTCTACTCTACAGTAACTAACCTTACTACTGTATTTCTCTTCTCAGCTGATTGAAGTAGTTATGAACAACAGTGGAGATGGAAATGAACTACAATGATCTTACCTTAGCAAATGTACTTATGCCACAGAGTAGAAATTATGTGTTGAAAGTCCTGCATTTAAAAAAATAAACGAATTAATATACCAAAAGTCAAAGTAGTCTACTTGTTATGCAGAATTCCCCACTTCTGAATAATATGTATTATGTTAATGATTATAATGTGATGCATTAATGTGTCACTTCAATGTTGGATCAATAAAGTCTACAATATAATACTACACAATTTATCTTGCTGATTATTATTATATACTTTTGACTCGTCAGCACTGATTGAATATGGATAACTATAATCCAATGTTCAATCAAAACAAGATCCCCTCCCCCTTATTCATTTTTTTTAACAAGCTATTAAATGTAACAATCATTCTGTAATTTTCAAGAAATTGGAATTGTAAATCTGAAACAGTCGTGTCATTTCTCTTCTCTTTTCTTTTCCCTCTCATCCCTCCAGCAGACAGAGGAAGCCCCCTCATCGCACAGATACAGCATCAATTCCTGTGTGGAAATGCCTCTGTTTCGAGCTCCAGGTAAACATGGCGGGGTCAAAGCTGGGCCCCGGAGGAAGAGAAATAAAGAGTGGATGGGGAGCTGCAGGAAAACAGATGAAGACGGCTCTGTGCTGTCGTTGACTCGGCTGTGTCTGCTCAGCCTGGCAGAAAACATGAAGGAAGTGTGGGTGAAGGACTACGCCGACAACTACCTGGATCACTTCTCATTCAGATACATCATGGGGCCTTTCAACCTACTGCGTGAGTGTGTGAGGGGAACATTTAACCGACAACGATACATGTTGCTCTTTTACGTACTCTTCCAATGTGGAGCAATATACTGATTCCCTGTATCAGGAACATTTTTGAAGCGAAGTGAAAATAAAAGTCTGGTGGAATTTTTTCTTGTGCAGAATCAGAGGTTGAATAAGGGCCTGCTGGTGTTATTACTATAGTTCACATGCATGCTTTTTGCAGCTTAATTACAGATTAGGTTGTTTACAGGGTTATTAACAGAGAGGGCAAAAGTACACACATCCTTTACTCAAGTAGAAGTACAGATACTCGTGTTTAAAAAAAAAAAAAGTACTTACTAAACTTCTTTACTCAAGTAAAAGTAAAGAGGCTTTGAAATGTACTTAAGTAAAAAGTACCCATAACTAGCAGCTGTTTTAAAGAGTACCTGACCTCCCTTTATATTAATAGAACAATAATGTCATTGTTAGCTAATGAATGTTTCCATGCTGAACAACGGCAACATGACAACGTTTTCATTGGTCCTTCTTCTTTAGAGAAGACCAGGAAGTGATGGATACACGGATCGTGTTCAAATCAATAGGCACGCAATGACTCTAAATAATAATGATCACGCCACCAAACACACATTCAAACTAAAGGAACCAGCCTGTTAGGAAAAGTAGAAAGTACAGGTATTTGTGTAAAAAAATTTAAGAAGTAAAAAGTCGTCAGAAAAATTGGTAATTAGTGGAGTAAAGTACTGATACCAGAAACATGTACTTAAGTACAGTAACGAAGTATTTGTACTCCACTACTTCCCACCTCTGGTTATTAATCACTTATAATCCTGCTAAAATATTTCCCCAGCTGTTTCTATTTCTTTGCTTTTCCCTCCGTATAGCGGGTGAGCTGGTGGAGGACCTGACGCTGCTGCTGGGCTCCAGGAAGCAGATGTCCCGGGCCGCCCTCCACCTCCTTCTGGTCCCCCAGCTCCGAGGCCTTTCTCTGGAGAAGTGTCCTGGCCTGGTCAACTCTGCCCTCTGCGCCCACATTGCTGCACGGTGCCAGGTCAGATTTATTTAGCATTTTGACAGTAGGTTATATTAAACAAATATATACACCGCTAATAAATAAAAAACCTCACCCACAGAGCTGTAGACACATTGTCAGAATTTGACCAGTAAAGTCAAAGTTGATATTGTTTCTTTGATATCTTGTGTCTGGGCCATTGTTTGAGCCATTTAGAGCTTTTAATTTATGATGAGAATATCTAACAGATATACTTTGACTTACAGGGCTATTCATCCAATATATTATTTATTAACTGTTGAGATATGTTATGATAATTGACCTATTTTTTGTGGACGAAGGAAGGTGGTCTATATCAGTGGTTCTCAACTGGTCAGGCCTCGGGACCCACTTTTTCCTTAGTCAATAAATCGCGACCCGAAATTTTGAACCACTAATCTATTCAACAACAAATTGTGCCGTAATATATACGCTTTTCAGCATACATTATTAAATAAAGTGAAGTACAGTGCATATATCCCTTCACAGAACTAAAGTATGCTTTTAAATAAGGTTTAATGAGATGATGGAATCAAAGCTGAACTGTATAACATAAAAAGGCAGACATGCTGAAAACCCAACCCCAGAAAGGGGGTCTGGGGGGATATTCCCCCAGGAGATTTTTTGAAATACTAACATTTAAACTACACATTCTGGTACACTCTGAGAAGAAAATAAATAAATCTATTACTACCCAACATTTTAATAATATTCCAGTCCAACGCATCTACTGCATGCAAAGCGTTCGAAAATAAAACAAATTAAAGTTTGACCTTTTTCCAACAAAAAAGAAAATAATTAATTTTTAATTTTTTAATTTTTCTTCACTCACACATCTGCGACCCACTCGAAACGGGTCCACCAGTTGAGAACCACTGGTCTAAATAGACGAGAGAAACTATTACGACCAAATTATTTTGCGCAATATTGTCACATTTCTTATGACACATTATTTTTGAGACATTATCTTTGCTTTTTGCGAATTGTGTCATTCTCCCTTACCTAACGTCACCTGGCTTCGGACCAATTTAAAGCCCAGGATGATCCACTTGACCTATTATTCGTCCTATAATGTCCTTCTCTCTGTCTCAGGCTCTGTGGAGTCTGGACCTGTCTGCAGCCCAGCAGCTGTCCTCTAAGGTCCTGTCCGAGACCCTCGGCTGTCTTCCTGTCCTGCGCTCACTCTCCCTGGCCGGTACACCTTGTGACAGATGTGTAATCAGGACGATTGCCCAACGCTGTCGTCTCCTGCGCCATCTGGACATATCCCGCTGTCACCTCCTCTCCCCGGCTGCACTACTTCCTCTCGGTGGTGGGGCTTCCTTTTCACCCTCTAGCTGTCCCTCTAGGCCACCTGGTTGCCCCTCTACATCTCCATCTGCTAGTTCCTCTTCTCCCCCGGCACCCCTGTCTCCTCTCCCCCTCTGCAGTCTGCTGGCTCTGGATATTGATGTTGGGGAACAAGAAGGAGATCCTGTGGCGGCAGCAGCCTACCTCCTCCTCTCCCTGCCCTACCTGGAGAGAGTGGCCATGGAGGGTCTTGCACAGGCCTGCTGTCTCATCCAGGAAAAACAGTTTGGACAGACAGAGGAGTTCACTAGTAGAGAAGGAGTTCCCCAGCTGTGGGATCTATGGAGGGAGAGGAAGAGTAAGGACAGTTTGAGGAAAAAGAGAGAAAGAGCAGCAGCAGGCGACGAAGATGAAGAGGAGAGGGCATTGTGGGAAGGGTATGGTAGTGAAAACGAAGAGGAAACAAGTAGAGATGAAGGGCTGAGTCGCTCTCAAGCAGGGGAAAAAAGCAGAGAAGGAGTTTTGTCAAGTGATGAACGCCTGACCCTACGCCTGAAGGACGTCAAGGGCCTATCATGTGACTCTCTGGACAGTTTGAGTCGTGCATGTCCCGACCTCTGCTACATATCTGTGAACATTGACGATGGTGAAGATACTAGAGGAAGAAGCCAGGGCTCTCTGTTGGCTGCAGGCCTCCAGGCGTGTGCAGGCCAGCTGCAGAGCCTCACGGTGCACTACCCAGGCCCTCTGGTGGAGCTCCTTCCTGCCTTGCAAGTTGCAGGTTCCACTTTGGTCTCTCTCACCCTGGAGGGGGTGCAGACCAACCCTCACACTCCTCTGCTGGAGGTCATCAAGGCCTGTCCCCGACTCAGAGACCTGCACATCTCTGCAGAGCCTCCCAGCACACCGCGGGAAGAGGAGGAAGAGGAGGAGAATCAGCGTGAAGAGCGGGATCTTCCTCAGCTGCCTCACCTCTGCTCTCTCACACTCAAGTAAGGCTACGTTTAAGTTACACTAGGTTGCACACTAATAATAATAATAATAATAATACATTACATTTATAAAGCGCTTTTCCTGGTGCTCAAAGCGCATACAAGCAAGTAAAACAAAATAACAACAAAAGTAGAAAGTGCTAAGCTAGGAGGAATAAGGGCAAGGGGTTAGTTGATTAGGAGTTGAAGGCAAGAGTGAAAAGGTGAGTTTTGAGGGATTGTTTGAATGATGTGAGAGTGTTGGCGGATCTGACGTGGCAGGGGAGGGAGTTCCAGAGTGTGGGGGAGGCTGCTGCGAAGGCCCTGTCACCCCAGGTCCGGAGCTTTGTCCTGATGGGCTGCAGTAGGTTAGCTTCAGCAGACCTGAGGCGACGGGTGTGGGGGTGTGTCGTTGGATGAGGTCACAGAGGTAGGGGGGGGCAAGGTTGTTGAGGGTTTGAAAGTGAAAAGTAAATATTTTAGAAGTCAATGCGGTGTTTGATGGGGAGCCAGTGGAGGTCATGGAGGATAGGGGTGATGTGGTCGGAGCGTCGGACTAGACACTGTTAACGCTTGTTTGGGAGTTGTTGGGTAAAAACCTGCCACAAATCGATTAATTTTCCTTAATCTCCTGAATCTAACTTTCACATAATTTCAACACTCAATAAACCTGATCCACTTTGTTTGAACCAATCGGACAGCATCCAATCAATTTGCAGCTTAAAACAATGATGAACTAATGTTACATTTTTTAAAGTAAAGTATGACTACTTCATTTTAAAATCATTTTTCTTCTTTGTGTCTCTCTATTTTTTCGCAAGTTTCTCCTACGAGCACAGCCAAATGAAGCCTGTCATGTCCTGGATGTCCCTGAAGAAAGTGCTCAAGTGTCTCCTGGCTGGTTCTCCTTTACTGGAGAACATCTCCCTGGTGTCCCTGCCCTGCCCTCTGAACTGCGTGTTACAGGATGTACTGAGCGTTTTGGACTTGGACCTTAATCTCTTTGCAGAAGCCACAGACTCACCTCCCATGCCACTCGCACGGTTACAACGCATTGCCATGCCGCGGACTGATGTGGAGATGGTGACGGTGAAAAGCATTATGCAACGAAGCAAGAGACTTACGAATGTAGATGTGAGTTACTGCTGGCAAATCAGTAACTTGGAGATGGTGGACTGTAAGATGTCCAGTGAAGTCAAAGTTGTGTGGTTGTAGTGAAGAGATGGTCAGCTTCCAATAATGGAGCAGCAGTGTTAAAGGTGGATGAATAATGCTTTAAATTATTCAAATAAAAATACACACATTTTGTATAGTGTCAATTACATTTGTATTTCAACTTGTATCACTACAACTGTACTTTAAAACGTTTGCCCTGACAGTTTGATTGATACATTTATTTCGAACAAGTAAAATAAATAATTACAAAACAAAGCAAATGTTGCAGTGCATAGTCATGTAAGAGAAATCAAAACAAAAAATTACATTTACAACAACAACAACAACAACAGCATTAGCAACATAAACAGTGCCACATCTAGTGTTCGAAAAGGAGTGAGAAGAAGTATAATTTATTTAATCTCACCCCCTTGTCCCTAAATTATGTATTTATAATCTATAATCTGCAATAATTATCATTTGTATGCATTATCATTGTTATTATTATTATTATTATTATTATTATTAATAATCTGCTTTACCTGTTGATTGACATATATACATATACATACACATACAGGCTGTTAAACCCTTTTCTATCCATTGCTTGAATCTACAGTCATAGCTTCCTGGTTTGAATCCTTTGTCATAGTCTATCCAGTCTCCAAGTTCCCTTCCCAATATCAATTGTTTAATGATAGAATACAAATGTTCTAGTGTAAATGTCGTTATTGGGTGTCTCCTACATTTTGAAGTTTAACAAAACAGCATCTCCAAAAAAATTGATTTCTTAGTTATTTTTTTCCTGATCTACATGCCAGCTCCTAGGTGGGGCTATTGCATTTTAATCATGTTAGTTAACCGAAATTAAATGGAAAATACGAAGAAGTAATGGTGGGCGGTTTGGGATTTTTGCGGCTTGTTATCCGGGCAACGCGGAGACAAAAACCAACGCACCGCATCAGAACCACGTCACTCACCGGAGACCTGCCACATACTCTCTAAAACATTAGCCAGCAGCTAGCATCTGGCTGCCCAGAAATGTCGATTTCTCCAATAAAGGAGGGACTTTCACTTATGAGTTAGTAAGTATGACATCTTTTAAATGCCTCGAACATATCACTGTGCTGTTTTGACACTGACGATGTGTAGAAATGTGGTACTTTTAGCTATTTTAGCTCGATGCTACAGCCAAACACTTAGCATAGTGACTCTCCACAGACGCTACGTACTTAATCTTTACAGTGTTTGTCCAGCTTCCATTATATCGGGTTGATTTCTGTTTAAATTCGTTAAAATAGGTCATTAGACCAAGCAACAAGATATACCAACCACGTGAGAACATTCTGTCCAATTATGAGAACTAGTCTGACAGCTTCGTGCGACCTTAGGCCATTCTCATAACAAACCCTCAGACAGTGGTGTAAAGGAATTTAGCATTGGGATTAATAATGTGAAATATCATCAACACTTAAATAAGACTTTAGTTACACGTGGAGAACATTCACAAGCTACCTTGCAGTATACAAAGCCATTAAAACTAGCTCAACCTTTACCAGCTGTGATGAACACTTTAATGATCAATCATTATAATCAAAACATATTATATATTTTTTTGAAATGGGACCATCTGTATTATATACATGTATATTTAGATGTATTTCTACTTTTACTCAAGTGCATTATCTGAGTACTTCTCATTTAACATATCGACATTTCTCCCTAAAAAGGTCATGGTGAGAAGTGAGGAAAACGGGATGGAGCCGTGGATCAAGCCACATCTTCAGCTGACTGATTCTTAAATCTCCAAACCAACTGCACTAACAAGAAGAAGACAATCCTCATCATGGGAAGGTGGGTCTGTCAGCTGTCATTTGTGTGAATGTAGATAGATTGTGAACTTTCTCATATCTCTGACATTTTTAAGGATGCTTTTTTCACGGTCTCCTCTCGTTACTCCATTCTATTTCCCTGTAAATACTGCTATAGTTTACTATATTTTTTATAATTTTCTTAAAATAGTTCTCTTATCTGTGTTTTAAATGTTTGTTTTACTTTTATGTATGCATCACCACACCGAGTCAACTTCCTCGTACGTGTCAACCTACATGGTAATAATCCTGTTTCTGGTTCTTATCTGTTGGCAGGATCAGCTTTTCGTGCCTTTTCCCAGCCTCATGGCATTTCAGCCTGTCGTCCCTGTTTCTTCCTCGGCTCCTGACACCTTCCCTCAGACAGCTGCTCTTCATCGGCCTGCTGCTCGGCCTCATTGGACTGCTTTACCTGCTGCTTCTCTCAAAGGGGCACGCCAGCTGGCTCAGAGAAGAAAACCACTTTCACAGGTAAACTAATAGCTGCTCCACAAATCCGTTGTTACATTAAACACAGGCAGTATCGTCTTAACAATTCTTCTTGTCCAAAAGGCACTTGGCAAGGGTGACTGATGTGGATGCAACAGATACAAGTAATCCCGATCTAAACTACGGCCTGGTGGTGGACTGTGGCAGCAGTGGCTCCAGGGTTTTTGTGTACTGTTGGCCCCGGCATAATGGCAATCCCCATGAACTGCTGGACATTCAGCAAATGAGAGATCAACACCGCAAACCAGTGGTCATGAAGATCAAACCAGGTTAGTGCCATATTAAACCATATTTTATGTAAGAATTACTTAAAGGAGGGGTAGGTAAGTTTGAGAAACCGGCTCGAGTTCACAAAAATTCCCCTTCCTTCAGACTTCCGACAGAGCACCTCCTCCAACACACATGAACGCGCACAAGATCATGATAATGAATGTAAAACAAATGTATAACACAGTTATTGTCAGTGCTTATATTTTTGAAGCTAGCATGTTTGTTTTGTGAAAATGGATTAAAAATGTTACGTCTAGCTGAGAGCAGGCTGCGGTAACGTTACATATCAGCTCGGTGTGCTCCGTAAATAGTCGCCATCGTTGAAAAGCAACTCCGATATTGACTCTGGTTTGACTTCTCCTAGTTTCCACTTTCTTTTTCTTCATAATTTGCTCCATTACAGTTTTCTTTTGCGACCGGTAGACGATGTTGAAGCAAATTCTGCCATGGTGAAAGTGTCCACGGCTGTTGCTGGCGGAGACGGGAAACACGCCCAATGACGGCACGCGCAATGACTGCACGAGATTGAAGGCTGACAGACAGGTCGGCCAACCAGTTATTTTAGCCGGCCCGGCTAAAATAATTGGTCGTAGTTTTTACAGTATTACGGCTTCCACAGATGACATTTTTTATGGATTTTTTTTCAAAGCACTTAGAATATGCATTGCTATCAGGATATTAAGAGCATTCCATGGAATATAACAAAAAGTGTATCTCGAGCCGGTTTCTCAAACGTACCTACCCCTCCTTTAAGTGTTACCACCGTTTGTTTGAAGACAAATTCTAACATGCTAGATAAAAATATATGTTTGGTCGTTATCTTTTGTCTTTGTAGGTATCTCTGAATTGGCTAAAACACCCGAGAAAGCAAGTGATTATATCTATCCATTGCTGAGCTTTGCAGCCCAACACATTCCCAAAAATAAGCACCAAGAGACCCCCCTGTACATCCTGTGCACAGCTGGAATGAGAATCCTTCCTGAAAGGTACAGTCGGGCTAAATGATCGTCACCTTATAATGTTAACCCTCCGATAACACGTGATGAACGCTTTGATGTTTTACACACCACACTTTTTCTCTAATAAAGTTTGTGCTTTTGTTAAATCTCAGTCAACAAGAAGCTCTTCTTGAGGATCTGCGAACTGACATCCCGGTCCACTTCAACTTCCTTTTCTCTGATTCTCATGTGGAAGTGATTTCTGGAAAACAGGAAGGTAAATGAAAGGAATAATAACGGTAGACAGGATTCAAAAATGATTATTTCCACTTTAATGTGTTGCAGTTGCAGTTTTATTTATATATCCAATCCAACTTTATTTATATAGCACTTTAAAACATTCAGAACAAAGTGCTGTACAGAGAGATAAGCTCACACAACATAATATAAATACATTTAAAATACAAGATACAAACACAAAACAAACCAGAATAAACTTAATAATTAAATAATTAAAAACAGCCATATAATAAAAACAATAGACCACTGAAAGCAAATAAAAGCAACAATCTGCTTGTTTCCGAATGCTAAGGAGAAGAGGTGGGTTTTAAGACGGGATTTAAAAACAGACAGTGTGGGAGCCTGTCTGATGAGCAAGGGCAGGTCGTTCCACAGTTTAGGGGCGGCAGCAGAGAAAGCCCGGTCCCCTCTGCGCAAATATCACTTTATGAAACATTTAAAGTATGTTAAACCTATTTAATACAATGCATTTGTTTTGATTTCCACTTCAATGGTGTGGAACTATTTGACTTGTTATATAACAAATTAAAATGCATTTCCTAAAACAAGGGGTTTATGATTCTCCACTGTACTGTATATTTTTAATTTAAAGTGTATTAAGATTGAAGATGCTGCTAAAACATAAGTATTGATTAAACAATTTGGCTTTTAGGTGTCTATGCATGGATTGGAATCAACTTCGTCCTCGGAAGGTTTAACCATGTGCACAACGGTAAGGAAACAAGCATGTAGTGTTTCAACGGTGTGCCATTTTAAAAAAAAAAAAAAAAAAAAAAAAAGTCTCCCACCCAAACATATCTGTAGTCACACAGTAGTCCCATGATATACCTTCCCTGCCTGACTCTCCTCTCTCCTGTCACCCTCTCCAGATGGGGAAGCTGTAGTTGAGGTGAATGTCAGCGAACAGCAGGAGGCGCTGGTGAGGAAAAGGACCGCCGGAGTCCTGGACATGGGCGGGGTCTCCACACAGATCGCATACGAAGTGCCCAAAACTGTAAGCTTTGCTTCTCCACAGCAGGTTATTATCCACAACCAATTCTTTTTTTTGTGCTGTCTTTGTTTTTTGTCACTCACCCTTTGTTCTTCTCCCTCCTTCCACCCTCTGTCATTCCCTGGTTTAAAACCCTGTATGCCTCATTTTGTGTCCTGGAGACGATCTGCTCTCCATCCATCACTATTGAAGGCGTACTGTAAGCCTGCTGCATGACCCTATAGCAGGAGAACAGACTGAGGTCATTAAGTCATGTAGAAAGATACGTCATATATATATATATATATATATATATATATGTGTATATATATATGTGTGTATATATAGAGATCGTTAAATGTAATTGGAGCCCATGTGATTTGTTTTGTGTTGTAGTGATTATGTGCAGGTTTGGCATACACTGCTTTTCCTTTTTACTCTCATTATTCCCTTAAACCACATGATGCACAATTGAATTTCCGCTGTCATCTTTTTATATAGTTTCAGCCTTTGTTCTTTGATGTTTTGAGATATACTAGACATGACCATTTCAAATGTGCCCTTACAACATGCTGTATAACAAAGTGATGTGTTGCATGTGAGCACTACCGTCATTTCAAAAATATGAAACCATTTTGGATATACTTTGGTGCGTCGTGAGGGTCCCCAGCCTGACTTTTCTTTGTTCCCCCAGGAGGAAGTTGCCAAGAACTTACTGGCTGAGTTTAACTTAGGCTGTGACGCACATCGCACAGAGCATGTTTATCGTGTTTATGTGTCCACCTTCCTGGGGTTCGGAGGAAATGCAGCCCGCCAAAGATATGAGGAGAGTGTCATCAAGAATACTGCCACCCGAAACAAGTGAGACCTATAGTCAGATCATTTCTTGTAAATATCTTCATGTCTCTTCTACATCAACATGTGTCCCCTCTTCTTCATATCTCTTCTACATCAACATGTGTCCCCTCTTCTTCATGTCTCTTCTACATCTACATGTGTCCCCTCTTCTTCATGTCTCTTCTACATCAACATGTGTCCCCTCTGTGTAAAGAGACTCTGAAAGATTCAGGAAAAAATATTCTCTCACTTTTTGTCCTGATCCATTTCTATAAAAACCTGTCTGAAAATGAGCTGATCAGATTTTGGCCACTTTATGATGTCATAACGATTTTTTAGGCTCGTGTAACCATTAGCCAATCACCAACCAAGGTAACCCCCCCCCCACCTTATCACCTGAATCTCCTCCTAGAGCACCATTGTGTTCTTTTTAACCAAATACCTCTCAGAGGGGCGTGGGGAGGGGCTCCTTATTTTCATCTAGATCAGTGTTTCTCAAACTTTTTCATACCAAGGACCACTTAACCAATAAAAAAACACTCGCGGACCACCTAACTCCACAAATATCCCAAAATACATCGTTTTTCTAGAACAGATTAGAAATCGCCTGAAAATGGTACAAACAGGTGGCAACATGTGTGACGAAGGTGTTGCGCTGGGCTATATTATGCAATAGAAAGAAACTTAAGCTCGCTCCATTGCGGAGATATTCCCGCGAGAGTGCGGAAAACTTAAATGTATTTATTTATTTCAAATGTGAAATGTTGCCAACATACTCACGGGCCACCAGTGGTCTGCGGACCACACTTTGAGAAGCACTGATCTAAAGTAACAGACAGAGAATCAGCACGTTAGAAACAGGGCTGAAACAGAAGGGATTATGGGATGCTGCAATGATCTGTTTGGTGTTTGGAGCCAAACACTTCAGAGACATGTTTTGTATATCTATCTGAGACCTATAATATATTGATGAAAAACAGTATAATAGGGGACCTTTAATACCCAGCATTATGTGTACTTACACTGTACTGCTGATTTCTCCAGGCTGTTGGATCAGCATGCGGGTGAGACAGCAGATTCTCCTCTCCTCGACCCATGTCTCCCCGCTGACCTGCAGGATGAGATCGGTTCGTCCACAGAGAAGCTCCATCTACGAGGCACAGGAGACTTTGACCAGTGTCGACACATCCTGCAGCCGTTCCTCAACCGCACCAACGAGACCCTGACCTCCCTCAACGGCATCTACCAGCCGGCCATCAACTACAACAACAGCCAGTTCTACGGCTTCTCCGAGTTCTACTACTGCACCGAGGACGTGCTGCGAATGGGCGGGGACTATAACGCCTCCAAATACTCCAAGGCTGCTAAGGTAAACGCTCCACAGGGAGAGGGTCTTTTGTTGTCATACTGTTACACAGAGTAGAAGAAGGAGACGCTATTATCCCTAAAAGAGGAACGTTTAGATTTCACTCTGTTGGTATCAGTGGTGGAAGTAACTAGTAGTTAAGGATTTAACTATACTTTTTTTATACTTTTACTTACGGAAGAGGATTAGGGCCACATGATTTTTCTTTTTGGGAGGATTTAAAAAAAATTCTGACTTTAATCTCAGAATTCTGAGAAAAAAGTCAGAATTGTTTTCAAATCCTCCCAAAAAGAAAAATCATGTGGCCCTAATCCTCTACCGTAAGTAAAAGTATAAAGTACTATAAAATGAAAATAATTGGGTGAAGTACAAGTACCTCAAATGTGATTAATGTGGCCCTAATCCTCTTCCGTATTTACTCTACGACATTTTGGAAGCACATTTTTTTGTTATTTACTAGTTACTTTCTAAATTCAGATTTTGACACACAATACTTAGAAAGAACTTTAAATATATGATTATTAGTTATAGATTAATAAAAAAAAGAAAAATTCTAAAAGAAAATGTATTGGAATTAAGATTTATTTGTTAAAAAATATTTCAGTTCCAGCTTCTTAAATGTGAAATATTTAAATAGGTTTTTTCTGCAATTAGTTATTTTACTCCTAATACTTAAAGTACATTTTCCTAGTCGTTCTTAAATACTTTTACTCAAAGGAGACCTATCATGCAAAATGCACTTTTGTACGTCTTTTATACATGAATATGTGTCCCCGGTGTGTCAGGGAACTCACCAAGTGTCAGAAAACACAACCCTCTCTCTTTTCCTCCATACCCAAATCTCTAAAAACGGTGCTGCAACGGATCTGATACAGACTGATCCAGATTTGAAATATCTCTGAGCTCCGCCTATATGGGCAACTCTCCACCTATCAGGAGGAGACGGCCACGGCCATTGCCGTTCGAAAGGGCTGGAGTCGCTGTAGTACATATGCCAGGCCTGTAGGTGGCGCTGTAGTCTGCCACAAAAGCAGCGAAGAACACTTCTCTCAGAATCAGCCCTTGCAAAAACAGGGCTGGAATAGAGCAAATAGCGCGAAATGAGGCATGGCTAAAATGCATGATCTGTTTGGTATTTTGAAAAAAAAACTTCGCAGATATGTTTTATATAGGTATGGCCCTACAATATATTATTCAAATATAGCATGATAGGGCCACTTTAAATTTGTAGGCACCCAGGATTAGTTAGGGGTTCAGTGCATTGCTCAATTAAGCTTTGGCAGCGCTCGGGAACATGGGTTTGTTGCCCATACTGGGACTTGAACCAGTGACCGAGCGAAGTATCTACGGACTGAGCAGCTGCCACAGTTGTAGTCCATTTATGCAAAACTAAAACAAGACGTGTATTCCTGTTGTGCATTTTTTGAATTTGCAATTACTCTCACAGAGCATGTTAGATATACCATCAATAAATAACTAGTTGTTCCCTTTTTTTATTTGGAACAAAGGTACTTTTTATTGATGTTGTCCTTAAACATTTACAGAGTTACTGCTCCACCCAGTGGAAGACTCTGAAGGATCGCTTTGACTCTGGACTGTACGCCACACATGCTGATCTTCACAGGCTGAAGTAAGTCACGCAGGATTATCAAACCGCTAACAACAGTCGGTCAAATCCCCCAAAAATACTCCTGTTTCTTTGGACAAGATTATTTATGACTTTTTTTTTTCTTATTATGCCTTCAGGTACCAGTGTTTCAAATCAGCGTGGATGCATGAAGTATTGCACTCAGGCTTCTCTTTCCCAGCCAACTATAAAAACCTGAAGACCGCTCTGTTGGTCTACGACAAAGAGGTCCAATGGACGCTTGGAGCTATTCTCTACAGGACACGCTTTCTGCCTTTGAGGTAAGTTACTTACAGGGTTCTTACGGTCATTAAAAACCTGGAAAAGTCATGGAAATTCAAAATGCAAATTCCAGGCCCTGGGAAAGTTATGGAAAACAATATTTATCCCAACGTTTTGGAAAAGTCATGGAAATGTAACTAAAGTTGCATCAAATGTAATTTATATTTTATCTAATCGCCAAAATAGTAATACTATAATCATAATAAATACTGTATAGTAATGAAACGTAAAATGGCATTTACATGTCGAGGTATTTTGCTGGTGAGAGACTTTAGTTGCTTTAGCGTGTAGAAGCTAGTAAGCCTACTATTTGATTTGTTTTAGATAGGCACAACATGTTTCATATGCAGACCTTATTTTCCTGTTCCATGTTAAAATAAACCATTTCCAGTGGTACCGCTGAGAAAGGGTAATTCTTTTGGTCATGGAAAATTAGCTAAAGGTCATGGAGATGTCATTGAAAAGTCATTGAAAATCATTGGTGAAAAAGTGTAAGAACCCTGTACTTACTATCAAGCTTTGTCTTTGCCTGTACACACAAACTGAAAGATTGATAATGAAGTTGACTTTAAGTAATGATTGTTAAGAATCTGTCCTGCCATGTGAGTGGAGGAATGACTGACTAGTCTTCTAAGCTATCTTTGATAACAGCTCATGGCTAAACCTGAGTGGATCATCCAAACAATGATCAGTACTCAGGATTGTCTGTAACTGAGCAGAGCACCAAGCCGTTAGCAGCAAGTGGATGACACTGAACTACAAATACATTAAAGTGGACCTATCATGCTATATTTGAATAATATAGTGTAGGACCATACCTATATAAGGCATATTTATACTTTTTATTTTTCAAAATACCAAACAGATCATGCATTTTAGCCATTCCTCATTTCGCTCAATTCAACACTGTCTTTTCATGGGCTGATTCTGTGAGAACAGCACCATCTACAGGCCTGGCATATGTACTACAGCGTCTCCAGCGCTTTCGAACGGCAATGTCCGTGGCTGTCTCCTCCTGATTGGTGGAGTTGGCCCAATAGCCGTAGCGCCACTTCTGTGACGTCATAGAAAGTCTGTATCAGATCCGTTGCAGCCCCTTTTTAAGAGATTTGGGTATGGAGGAAAAGAGAGAGGGTTGTGTTTTCTGACATTTGGTGAGTTCCCTGGAACACCGGGGACACATATTCATGTATAAAAG
>CALSBZ010004415.1:27448-42107 GCA_943591055.1 Gobionotothen gibberifrons
TGTATAAAAGACGTACAAAAGTGCATTTTGCATGATAGGTCACCTTTTAAAGTGATTATCCAACACAACTGGTATCCTTCAATGTAATATTGTTTGTGATTTAATAAAGGATGCTACTCTTGATCCAGCTTACTTTGAATAAGATTGCAGTTTTGCAGGTTTAAGCCTTATACATGTACATGTTATTAATTAACCTCTTAAGCCCTAAGGGTACCCCAGTGGGCCCCCCGCCACATTTTGTTTTTCGAGACTATGTCTCAGGGCTTCTTAACATTTATGAAATTATTAATGTGTAGCACCAGATTAACGGGAATAATCTCAGCTAACTGAATATATGAACCATTTTTACCACAACAAAACACAAGGGTAATACCAAGCCTCTGAATTAAGATGAAAAACATGAAAAAAATCTCAGGGCTTAAGAGGCTAAGGTTAGACTCAGAATGACTTAATTCATCTCACATAGGGGGAAATGTTTGGTAGAGTAAAAGTGACGATAGACAACAAATAAAACACTATTGGATAAAGAGCAGAGCACAACGCAAACTTTCTTGACCTAAACACATGAGCAGGACACTGAACTGAACTTTTGTGAACACATTATCTCTAGGTCTAATATGTATGTTTTATTTTCCTCTCAGGGACATCCAGCAGGAAGGTCTGAAAGGAGTGCACTCTCACTGGCGGCACAGCTTCTCCTTTGTCAACAACCACTATTTATTCCTGGCCTGTTTCTTCATTGTTGTGTTGTCCATCATGCTGTATCTGCTGCGGCTGCGTCGCATCCACCGGCGCGCAGCACAGCACTGCACCCCCTCCTCTGTGCCCTGGCTGGAGGAGGGTCTCGGCTCGCCCACAATCCCCATCACTCTCTAAAAGTCTTGACGGGATGTGACTTTCCAAAGCAGATCTCCTTGAGCTGTTTGCTTGTTCGTGAGCGTTTGAAGTCTGCTTGCAACAGAGATTGTAGTAAAAATTGGACATATGAGGAAGGTCTTACATAAGTCTTTCGGCTTACCTGAGCCATGAAAATATGTTTGTTATTTTGTTTAATTATGACGTGTTTTTTCATCCACGTTCTTGTCTCCAGGTGTTTTCCTATTCATGTCCGAACAAACACAACGGTACTTTGCTCACTAGCAAATATGGAGTCTAAACTTTGAATTACACAAAAGTTGGACATATTGGACATTTGCCTTTTTATTTATGCCTTTTATTTGTATGATCATATCTATTTTTGTTGGTTTCTTTTATAGTTGGTTTATGGTACAAGCCATTTCTACAGGAAACTCAAATGCAATCTATAATTATCAGAAAGAGGAGTTTGTAATGCAGTTGAGAAACACATCCCATCTGGAATGGTCTTTTAGTTTTTCCCCCAAATGTTTCCTTCTCAACAGGACAAGTATCCTTTATCGCTATACTAGTGCAATACATGTCTTCTCACTGTTGGGAAAAGCTCCAAAAACGTCTTTTTTTTTTTTTTTAGAGAGAGAATAAATCTCTCCGAAAGCCCTGCTGAAATTCTTATGTTGGGTCATCGGACTTTTAACGTCGGATACCGTGGCATATATTTACGTTGGGCTTCATTTTCAGAAGCTGTCATATCACTGCTGTGAGGGGATTGTAAATGTAAGCACATGCCCCATTATTTATACGAATACGGTCTGTAGTGTAATGTTTGCACAGATGAATGCGAAATAAGTGTTGTCACATTGAAATTCAGTAATAAAGGATTTATGGTACACCTGTATGGTTGTTTTTTCAAAAGGAGATCAGACTAAAACAACACTTGTCTATTTCTTGGTAGTAAATCTAGTATTTGGTGGGGGTTGTTCTATACATATAATTGAGTAATTTAATTGTACAAGTTTGACATTCTTTAGATCACGTGTGTCAAACTCAAGGCCCGGGGGCCAAATCAGGCCCTTGGTGGATTTAATTTCTGCCCGCAGGATCATTTTTAATTACTATTAGATCTGGCCCGCCGGTATATTGCACGCACACCTTCACTCTATCCTGAGGGTCTCCTCAGCTCAGAGCCTGACCCCAAACTTGATGAACTTGCACCCGAGATGAGATGCCAAGTGTCTGGCTTGAACTAGCATCACAAAGCAAACTGAGTTTAATGGATGTTTCGTTCTGCACTTTGTTTCTCACGACAACAGGGCACGTTTGATTTTTTCTTTGAGGGAAATTTTTTTTTTGAAGCTGTTGTTGGCCTGTGGGAAAATGTAATCATAAGAAATGACTGCAGATAGAGCCATAAGAAATGAATGCAACTGATTATTTAATGTTTAATGTTGTTTTTATAGACAATAATTTAAGCTTTGTTAGTTCCAGGTTTAATATGTGCAATAAGTTCATTTCAATAAGTTCTGCAATAAACATTGAACCAGTCCGGACCTCGACTAGTACCCATTTTTTTATTTTGGCCCACTGTGTATTTGAGTTTGGCACCCCTGCTTTAGATCATGAACAAAATCACACTTTAAACACCAAGTTAGGATTTTTGAATTTTTTTTGAATTAATTTGACAAAAAACATTGTTATATTAATTACTTGACATTTTCTTAACATTGTGTATTTGTGCTTACATTTGATATGCACTACAACTTGCTATCATTTCCTAATAACAATACTTTTCTTCTGAGATACATATTATATGTATGAATAAATATATTGAAAAAACAGTACACATGCCCAAAGTCTAAATATGTATAATAAGAACAATGTTTTTTTGTTTGCCAATTCAAATAAATATATATATTTCTAATAAAGCATGATGAGTAATGGGGAGGCCGGCAAAAAGTATAGGTTTCAGAAAGCTCAGGAACAAAGATTCTCTGTCTTTGTCCTGATCCATTTATATATAAAAAACCTGTGAAAATGAGCTGATTTGAGCCACTTTATGATGTCATAACGATTTTTTGGGTTGTGTAAACATTAGCCAATCACAAACCAAGGTAACCCCCCCCCACCCTTATCATCTGAATCTCCTCCGAGAGCACCATTGTGTTCTTTCTAACCAAATCTCTCTCAGAGGGGCGTGGGGCGGGGCTCCTTATTTTCATCTAAAGTAACAGACAGAGAATCAGCACTTTGGAAGCAGGGCTGAAACAGAGGGGATTATGGGTAATGCTGCAATGATCTGTTTGGTGTTTGGAGCCAAACATTTCAGAGACATGTTTTGTATATATCTGAGACCTATAATATATTGATGAAAAACAGTATAATTGGGGACCTTTAGTTCTCTCTGACTATAGTTTCCCTATTGGACAAGTGAACAGGACTCTATCTGTAATAAATGCATGCTCTAACAGGTGGCTCTTATGCAGGCTCCTATAATGCTGAGTCACTGATGTGTAACACAGTTATCCGACACACCCACAGCGACACTGCAGTAGGCTCAGGTTTCAATGGTGAGTTAACCAGGATAGATAAAACATTTAGTCAACAGACAGGAAATACTGCTTCTAATAATACTTTTATTACTGTTTTTATTTCTTTAATAGCATCAAATAATTTACAAATAAAAAATGTTCACCAACTGAATGAATCAAAGGCTCAGATCTCTCTCTGTGGTGGAATAAGTAGAGTGGATTATCACTGAATTCCTATTATGTTGTGGTTGAATCTGCTGATATTTTAAACAAAAACTAGCATCTTGTTGATGGTAAAGGTGAAATGTAAACTATTGGCCTGTAACAAGAGACCGGACGACACAGCAAGGAAATCCTCAGTATAAATTATTAAGAATAAGAGATG
Organism: Gobionotothen gibberifrons; assembly: GCA_943591055.1. Taxonomy (NCBI): domain Eukaryota; kingdom Metazoa; phylum Chordata; class Actinopteri; order Perciformes; family Nototheniidae; genus Gobionotothen; species Gobionotothen gibberifrons. The sequence goes on from CALSBZ010004415.1 coordinate 31,217, forward strand.
TGATGAGAAAGTTGTACAGACATTTATATTGCCACATTAAGATAATTCGTTTTTAACAGGCTCCTTGAAACAGAAAATGTAATTAACTTGCACCTTTGCAGCAGCTTTCTGTACATGTTTAAAAATGTAATGATAATGTTATTTTAAGGAGCTGAAACTTAGAAACAGAAGTGCACCCCTTGTTCCCTTTTTCCTTATTTGTTCACATGGCGTGTAGTAGGGATGATTCGTGCAGATCAGTATGTTGAATTAAGTAGGGTTACAAGTGAGTGGGTGTTGTGACGTGGTTGTTGCATAAACTTACTTATTATTTTTAACTTTTTCTTAATATTTATTTCCCATGACTACTGTAGAGTCAATTGTCCAGAGAATTAATGTGGATTATAACCTTTCCCCAAAACAAGAGGCAGATGTTAGTGGGTGTTACTGAGTCATGTTAGGCAGTGGAAAAGGTTTTTTTTAACTGTTCAGATATTTCACACCAAGTGGTTTCAAAAAGTCCTTTTGGATAATCCTTAAAAATAATAATCTCTTTACCATTGTTGGATAATCCTTCCAAAAATACAGGTTGCTTGAACAAATGACCAGACCACTAGTAGTTAACATTTAACCATTGATCAGAAACGTTATATGGTGCTGCGTTCCTTAAAACGTGAAGATTAGTTGCAAGCAACAACAACAACAAACTACTATATGCAATTTAAGTGTCCAGACAAATAACAACTAATACAACTATATTTAAAAGTAAGATTTCTGTCATGTCTGGTCCTTTTTGGAGGATATACTTTACAACTTTACCCCAGTGCTGGAAACTCAATAGAAAATGTATGACTTTTTTCCCCCCAAAATGTATTTGCGCAGCTTTGCATGTTTTTCAGATGTTATTTGTAATAAGATCAGTTAATAAAATTGGATGCACTGTTCTTGATAACATAATCAGACAATACACATTACAATAGTTGTTAGAATGTAATTCATCTCGACCAACCAAAATATTAAAAACAGGTTAAAATGTTAATGAATCAGCAACAAAAATCCAATTTAGCCTTTTATTAATATGACTTTTGAACATAATTAATAAAGCTAGAGTACTTAGCCTATTAGTAATATTTGGTGACAAACCCTCTCTTCTCTTAATTGTTTTAAACATTGAAGCACGTGTAGGCTACTTGAAATAAAATACTGTAAAGTGGGTCATTGCTACTTTCTTAACTTGCCTGGGGATCTGAATATTTGCATATAGTTTTTTACTAGCAGTCATAACTATTGCCTATTCAATTGAGGATCCGTCCTTATGAGTAAGGGGAGTTGCAGGTAATCTATAGTGAAAACAAACTGCCTGATAAGGGGACCAAACCTATTTATCTATTCAAGCAGGACTATGAGATTAACACTTTTGACAAACCCATTCAAAAACAGAGACAAGCAGGGATGCAGAGCAGCGCAGTGAAGTGCCAGAGGAATCCACCACGGGAAGTTTTAATTGGACGCCTCAAACCAAGAGCCCGCCCTGTTGGTGCGTATCCTACATCTGATTGGTCCATAATAATCTTAGCCACGCCTCTGAGTTGGGGACGTCACACGGGCGCTGGAACTCCACTAAGTAGCGATGATGTTGTGGTTATCCATGCTGCCGACTGCACTCTGAGTGTTATCTTGTGGAGAATACGGACGGGGGAGATCTCTCCTCGCATGGAGTTAAGCTCGGACCCGGTGGTGGCAGCTCTGGACATGTCGCAGGTCAAAAGCAAAGAGGACGATGAGCCTTTCGATAGTGACGGGGACTACGAGAGCTTGCCACCTCATGTCTCAGTGGCGACCCACATGACAGCAGGAGCCGTGGCGGGCATCCTGGAGCACACGGTGATGTACCCCGTGGACTCTGTCAAGGTAAGCTACACACACAGCTAATCACATGTGTTTTGCTTTTACAACTACTAGCTAAAAAGGGCTGCTAATTGATAACATGCTATCGGTTGCTAACCAGAGTTAGCAACCGTATGCCCATCCTTAGTTAGCCTTAGCTAATATAAGCACGCCTGCATGCTTGCTTCAACTGAACAAACTAGTTGAGCAGGCTAGCATGAATGAAATGGTAATAACAGTAGCCAAACCTAGCAGTTTTACTAGCCGTCTTTCTGAGTGTAACTTTGCTAACATGACATAATTAATTTGTCACATTTAAGCATTTCTGACACACATTTCTTCTCATTTTAAGCATGAGCTCGTTTTTCTGTGTATGGTGTAAACGGGTTAACATGTTGTTCCAGAGTTATTTCTCCCATTCACAGGTTGTTCTTTCTTCGCACGGTGTAACGCAATTCGTTACACAGACTTGCCCCTATTACTCTTACGTAGTAGGGTAAGTGAAGGTCAAGTAACTGACTCGGCTGTAAAACATGTCAGACTGCCTTAACATTCAAACCACATATATGACCTCGAGATATCTACAATCTAAAAGGGTAAACACTGACCTTTACAATGTTGCTAAACCCCTCAATTGCTGTTTCAAAGTATACTTCTGTGGCAACTCATATATTCATTGAGCAGTAAACATAAGTCAACTGCCTCACTGTTGAAGTCCCCATTATTAGAAGATAACATCTACTTTATAAATGGTCTCAATAGCTTTTCTATTATGATCAAGACATTTGTTTTGCCTTTTGGATGAGATTGAGTTTCATTGTCATTGCTTCCAGTGAGTATCAGTGCAACACAATGCAGTATAGTATCCAACCAAGTACTACAAACAGAGGCAGAGTGAATATACAGTGACATAATATGCCGTTGTCGTGTATAATAACATTGTACATTTAGAAAAAGTGCAGTCTTAGTGATTGGGCTTTTTGTTCTTGTTGAACTAGTTGTATTCCAGCAATTTCTCAATCCCAAATATTTACTGGTTACATTTGTATGAAATGTGGGGAAAACCTGACTAAACCACTAATCGAGAAATGAATAACAAGAATAATAAAAAATGAAAATACAAATGCCCACTATGAACAGCATTTCATTATAATTGTATTGTTTTCTTAAAAATGAAACAGAAACTCCTTCTCACTTCAGCTCTGTGTGAACTGGGTTGAGAAAATGTGTTCACAGAATGCCATTGTTCAAGTTTATGCAACTGAATTAGATGTTAGACTAGTTTTAAGCTTGTTAAAAATTAGCAAAGTAAACTGTTGGTTTGAATGTGAACTTTGCTCCTACAATCCTCTTCTTCTGCTCAGCCCCTGTTTTCTAACAATTAGCTTGATGTAGCACAGAAAACTTCATTAACATAATGAAAGAAAAAAGAGAGAGATGATATCATCTTTGTTTCAGTGTCAAAGTCTTTCCAAATTAACCCATGTGCCTATTACTCAAACCACTGCGGCTATTTCCTCTTAAAGTTTCTAAGTTTACACAAGCACCTCCCAGCTGAAGGTACTCATTCAGTTTGATCAGTGCGTGTCTGGAGTTGACAAATAACCTGTTTTGCAATTTCCGTGGATTAAAGCTGGTGAATAATTAAGAATGGTTCCTATTTTCCATTATTTTGTCAGTTACAATGTAGTATAGAAAAAACCTTGCATAAAAGACATAACGAGTCCTCAATGCATTTATTTCCAGTCTGTGTTTCACAATGAATGAATTGATGTTTCACATAAGAGACAGTAAGAGAACTGCCGATATATTGATATTATATCCATCTTGTTATTTGAGATTAAGACAAGATGTGTCATTTTGGATATTTGGACGTTGTACAATAGCATGTTGTATTTTTCCTGGTTTTAAAGGTTGGATTACAGTCAAGAGGAAATATCCTGAGCTTAAAAGTTTAAACCCATTTCTGATGGTAAATGATCACAATCTTATTAGGTAATACATCGAATGGTCAGGTCTACACTATCGTCACAATATCAATATCGAGGTATGCCAGCTCTAACTTGAGTTTAGCCCAATGACTGGTTTTAATAAGACAGGGTCATCAGTGGATAGTGAATCCACTGAACCTGTCCACCTCTCAGTGAAAAAGGAGAAGCAGCGACAGGGAGTGTCGATGAAAGGAGGGGATCTTATCGTTGCTGTGCACATTGGGAATCCGCCTCTCTCAGTAAAGGGTGTGTGTACGCAGTAACTCTTCTGCAGTGTTGATTAGAAAACCGCCATAATGGCAGGACTGCTGAAGATGTGCTATGTAGTGGATGAGGGTGTCATTTTTTAGGTATGCTTCAATGGTTTTGTTATCACTGTCCAACTGTGGGCCAACATATTCATGCAGAAAGAGCACAAGGGATTCTTTTGAGAGCCTAATGAAAATATGATCTGCATCATTCTTCTGAAGTTAGTCCTGTGGCCTGTACTACGAAGCAGGATTTGCGGTTAGCGAGGTAACTTCAGGGTTAACTCTGGGTTTCCGGTCCTACGCCGCTGGTTCTCTTCTTACAGGTGTAGATCTCCATGGTAACTTATTTTGCTCCGGAGCAGGTTTGGTTCCAGATAAGAGATCAACTCAGTGAAAGCACCGCCTGCTGACCAATCAGAACTCAGTGTGCAGAGTTTAAAGCTATGAAGTCATATTACAGGAGAAAGGGATATACAGTTTAAACTGCCGTATGCACAAACACATTAGGTTGGCGAAACACTTGAATCAATTGTAATTAAAGTCAGGTCCACTCATGTTTTAGATGGGGCAGTAATATCATAATTTTTGTTAATGTATGCATTCAAACACTCTGTAGTTTATTTTTTATTTTTACCAGCTGTTCTGTATTCACCTTGCAGGTGAAACTATGTGGCTTGTATCCTGGATAAAGTGTTTAAGTCATGGATGTTTAAAGTTTAACTTCTTCATATTTGTCTAGCATGATAATTTACTTTTACTTCAGGAAGTATGACGCTGCGCTGTCAGTACGCTTGTCCATGTTTGTGATTGGTCAAATGTTGCTAACCCCGCCCCTTTCATGTGAACGCGCACTCAGCCGGACAGAGAAACCCTGGCTTGAGTTACAGAGTGGATAACCAGCGTCGTAGGACCGCTTAGCGAGATCACGTTTGTTAGGGTTAGTTAAGCCAGATAACTCAAACATATCCAGGGTATGTTGAACTGGATTCGTAGTACAGGGCACGGGACTATTTTTTCTTTTTATGTTCTTTCTCAACAGTTCCTTAAAGTCTTATTTTCGACCACTTGCACCCAAGTTTGAATACTTGCTTACTGAATGATGTAGGCTAAGCATTTTTGGAATCTTCAGCTTTTTATTCTATGCATTCTTGGTTGTTTTTACCCCAACAGTCATTATTAGCATGGTTTGTAATGTATTAGGAAAATAAGATAAGATTGGACGTACAGATATAGGATGCATTTGACACAATTTAAAACAATTTATCACCTCTGTTTTCATTTCCATAATCATGTCGGCCACATATTTTATTTTTAATAAATATTTAACAAATGTCAGTGTCAATGAAAGGAGCAGCATGACCGTTCTGTAAAGAAGCAAAAAGTGTTAGTGTTAGCTTTTTTAAAACCATAAGGAAAAGATTTGTTTCTAATCGGTAACACATTTAGATCTCTCACTTAACCATTGGTTCATGTCTATACACTTTGACTTCAAGCTTAGCTCTTGGTTCTAAGACAACGTACTTATTATTATTATTATCTAAACAAGATATTTTATTTATCATGGGGCATTGAGAAGTTAATAATAAAAAAGAGCTCTGATCTGGAATACAGTTGGAACTATTCGTGGTTTACTTTGTACCCACTCAGCAAAAAATACCCTTGAGATAATTTCTAGATCAACAGATTTTGCAGCTATTCATTGGCCTAAATGTCCAATTTGTCTTCAACAGAACAATGTGATTTGTATTGTGGTCACGCCAACTCAAAACCTAAACTGTGCTACCAAGATCTGCGTGCCCCAAATTCCCAAATCTGTATCAAGCGGAAATGTAATTGATATTTTATTGTTGAGCCAAAGGAAGGAAACACATGGGGACATGCTGAGGAAGATAGACGTGGCCTATCTCCTGAGCCAGCCCCAGATATGTTAATATAATAAAAACATGCTTTGTGGTTTCCACATGACTTGGCATGGTTGGGGGAAAACAAAGAGCTGCCACGGCCTCCTCCAGCAGCAGCTTCAGGAGAGACACACATCTCTCAGTCAGGACCTCACTGCTGCCAAGTACTCTTACTGTCAGGAAAATGTGGCAGGGAACGATACACAAAGAAATCATAATTTGACATGCAACAGGTGCTCGCCTAAAACCACTGAGGCACATTCATACACAGCCTCGGGTTTAGTATGTTTTCAAAACATTAAAGAGGCCCTGCTTTTTTGGGTTTTCCCTTTCCCTTTTTGTGCATGAAATAAGTCAGCAAAGGCTAAAATCTAGTGGTGCACGATAATTATCGGGCCGATAATTATCGGTCATGTCATGTCATCGGCTCATGTCATTTGCTCACTACTAGTCTTTTTTTTTACCACCAGGTGTGCAAAAACTACGGGTACATTTAATATATATATATATTATATTATCGGTTATCGGTATCGGTCTTGAGAAGCAGAAAGTTATCGGTATCGGTTTCAAAAAACCAATATCGTGCATCCCTACTAAAATCCCAACATTTAGAGGGAGTTTCTGTCCCAAACCAGAAAACTGCTGCAGCACGGACAGTATGAGGAAAAATAAAGACCTTTTTGAACATTAAAGCAGATCAATCAGGCAAAATGCACTTGTTGATGTCTTTTATACATAAAGATGTGTCCCCGGTGTGCCGGGGAACTCGCGCAGCGTCAGAAAATAAAAAGGAACTCACCTTGTGGTATAACCGGCAAGAGAGAAAGCCTTTGAGCTCCATACTGTTTCAGAAATAATCCTTGATAATCCATGATATGGCGTTTCATCACGGCAGTATTTAGTTTAGACCAGGGGTGTCAAACTAAATGTAATCGCGGGCCATATCAGCATTAGGGTTGCACTCAAAGGGCCGGTTGTAACTTTAAGACTATATAAAAATACATTTATTTATATATATAAAATAATGTATTATATTACATGGTTGCCTCTGCATTGGATTATTATCGGATAGGGTAATAACTTCATAATTAACTCGGTCTGAAAGCAGAAGTCTGGGGCAAATAATTGCAAGTCTCTTCAGTGAGAACAAAATGATTTAAAAAGAAAAGCAGAATTCTGGAAAAAAATTCAAAAAAAAGAAGTAACATTTAAAAAGAAAAAGGAAGTGACATATAAAAAAAAGAGTCAAATTCTGAGAAAAGGGCAAATTCTAAGAAAAAAAGACATATTTTGAAGAAAAAAAGTCAAATTCTGAGAAAGAAGTCTAATTTGAGATGCATTGTGGGACATGTAGTTAATGGGCAACGTGCTTCTGTAAATCATCATGTAACTGTATAATATTCTTTGCAAGCTCTTGTGGGGCCACAGAAAATGAAGTCACGGGCCGGATTTGGCCCCCGGGCCTTGAGTTTGACACCCCTGGTTTAGACAGTATCTGCCGGGTCCCGCATGAGCTTAGCCCCCTCCTTTTTTATTTGTTATCAATCTTTTTTTTGTTGAGCTTTATACATAAAATCAGCACTTTTGAAACAGGAAGTGAAATAGAGGGATATGAGGCATGGCTAGAATGGGTGATCTGTTTGGTATTTTGAGCAAAACACTTCATAGACATGTTTTTTATATATCTGAGACCTATGCTATTGCCTAAAAATAGCATGCTAGGTGCACTTTAAAGCATGTAAACATGTATGTCACAGTAGAGGCACAAAATACAACTATGAACCTGAAAACGAGTCACAATGTTTAAAATATCTCTCTTTTTTCAGACACGGATGCAGAGCCTGCAGCCGTCGCCAAACGCACAGTACAAGGGTGTGTATCAGGCTCTGAAGAAGATCATCCAGACAGAGGGGGTCCTCCGACCGCTGAGAGGCCTCAACATCACCATGATCGGAGCGGGGCCCGCACATGCCATCTACTTCGCCTGCTATGAGCGGGTCAAACGCTCACTCAGTGACGTCATGCAGAGCAAAGGCAACAGCCACTTGGCAAATGGTAAATGTTTCAACATCAATATCTTGATATTCGGACGGACTGCTTTCACACTGAGCTAAGTAACAAAGTGGAGGGTTGTGGGACAAGTCATTATATCCTGTTTACAACGGAGAGGATAAAGTCATCCAAATATGAAAAATCCAAACATGCTATCTGGGATGTGCTAGTACCAACCTTTCTTTCATGCATTCAAACAGCTCAAACAAATAATTCACTTGTACTGAATAAAGGCTCAAATTTGTAAAAAATGAACTTGATGTTAAAACGCTTGTAACCAAAGTCATTCATTTAGACAATATGTGTTTGTTTCACCAGGTTTGGCAGGTAGTGTGGCCACTGTTCTCCACGACGCCGTCATGAACCCAGCTGAAGGTAAGACAAAAGGTTACTCTATAGGTCTATGTGATGCACGATTATGTTTTAATAACATTTCGATTAATGTCGCAGCCCGAATGTAAATACTAAATGCATTAGAAACATTCAAATAGTCATTTTCTAGTATTACAACTTTTTTTTTTGGTCTAAAAGCCTAAAAATAGCTGTTAAATTGCATATGGGAAATAATATTAAAGGTCACCTATTATGCAAAATAATACGGTGCCGGCCGTCAGCGAACCGAGCCAACGTGTCGACTGACTGAACTTCAGTCTCATGCTTTGACTGAAGATGAAGACAGAGGAGCGGCATTTCGCGGACAACTGTAAACAGGCTTGTCTGTTTGAGCAACTGGCTCAGTGCAAATAAGTAGACAGGGTTAGGAGAGAGTGAAGAGAGAGAGAGAGGTTCCAGGTGGTTGTGTTGAGAATATTCAGGAGAATATTTGTCATTGTTCCAATGATAATAAACAACCATTTGCATAAAGCATATTTGTCCACTCATATGTTGATAAGAGTATTACAAACTTGAAAAATATTCCTCTAAGGTACATTTAGAACAGATACCATTTTTTGCGATTAAATATTTTAATCGACTGACAGCCCTAATAAAAACCTGTCTGAAAATGAGCTGATCGGATTTTGTCCACTTTATGATGTCATTGTGTAACCATTAGCCAATCACCAACCAAGGTACCCCCCCCCCCCTTATCACCTGAATCTCCTCCTAGAGCACCATGGTGTTCTTTTTAACCAAATATCTCTCTGAGGGGCGTGGGGAGGGGCTCCTTATTTTCATCTAAAGTAACAGACAGAGAATCAGCACTTTGGAAACAGGGCTGAAACAGAGGGGATTATGGGTAATGCTGCAATGATCTGTTTGGTGTTTGGAGCCAAACACTTCAAAGACATGTTTGTATATATCTGAGACCTATAATATATTGATGAAAAACAGTATAATAGGGGACCTTTAACACAAGTACTTTTGTCTCTCCATGGCTCAGTGGTGAAGCAGAGGATGCAAATGTACAACTCTCCGTATCGAGGGCTCTGGGACTGTGTTCAGACGGTGACTCGTAAGGAGGGACTGGGGGCTTTCTACCGCAGCTACAGCACGCAGCTCACCATGAACATCCCCTTCCAGGCCGTGCACTTCATGATCTACGAGCTGATGCAGGAGCAGCTGAACCCCCACAGACATTACCACCCCGGCAGTCACATCGTGTCGGGGGCCGCAGCGGGAGCCATCTCCGCAGCGATCACCACTCCGCTGGACGTTTGTAAAACTCTCCTCAACACTCAAGAGAACGTAGTGCTCAGCTCCGTTAACGTCAGCGGACAGTTATCGGGGATGGCTAACACCTTCAGGACAGTGTACCGCCTCGGGGGTCTGCCGGCCTTCTTTAAGGGGGCCCAAGCTCGGATTATATACCAGATGCCCTCCACTGCCATCGCCTGGTCGGTGTACGAGTTCTTCAAGTACTTCCTGACAAAGCAGCAGATGGAACATGAGGCAGGACCTCGATCTAGGAAATGAAGAACACTCCAACCTGAAGCGAAATGAGCTCACTGCGTGCTTAGAGGAAATAACACAAGATGTTGTCACACAGGGAAGTTGGCTGAAACTTGATCACCTTATCGTCACTTGTCTAAGTCTGGGTGTCTTTAAAGTTAGTTGCCCAACCAGGATATGCATCAGAGGTGATAGATAAACATAGGAGAGTTCATCTCATTCCTCTTCCACTCCACAGACGCTCTCTCTTCCACATGTGGAGAGCGTATAATTAAGTTGTCTTGAACGATGTTTGTAGTTTTTAATATTGGAACTTCTTATTTATTTTTGTTTAGCTTGCAGAGGCTTGTGTTTTACGGATGTGGAAGAAACTCAACGCTGTTTGTTTGTTTTTGTTTCCCTGTGTATTTATTAACAAAAAACATGACTACACATTCCTCATTTTCACTACATGGCCAACGGAACAGTTGCGCTTTCCAAGTGCCTCATGATTATGATTCTTTTTTTAAAAACCTTTTTGTCCGCAGGTTTTATTTTTCTTGCTTTTAAAGGTGGGGTATGTAATTTATTTCAGAAACACTTTTTCTTATATTCCCTGGAATGCTCTTAACATCCCGATAGCAATGAATAAATTAAATGCTTTGACAATAAATACTTAAAAAAATGTCATCTGTGGAAGCCGTGGCGCTGTAAAAAGCACGACCAATCATCTGAGCCGGCCCGGCTAAAGTAACTGGATGGCCTACCTGCCTGTCAGCCTTCCATCTGTGCACAAACTTATCTCGTGCCCTCATGACCTACCCCTCCTTTAAGTTTCATCAAAGAAGCTAACTTTTCTTTCCTGAACCGGTCAAATGACTGCTCGAATAACCGCTCAAATAACCGCTCAAATAACCGCTCAAATAACCGCTCAAATAACCGCTCAAATAACCGCTCAAAT